>APFE030377082.1:0-23966 GCA_000404065.3 Pinus taeda | reverse complement strand
TTCAAAGGTTTTTATTTGGTCACATTCATTGCTCATCAATCTTATTCCTTCCTCCCCATAAAACAAAGAAAAGGAGCCATGAAGGACATTGCGTTTTCCTCTATCATGTTTTACCTTCAAGAAGTGAAAGCATGAAAGATTTTGATCAGAGTATTTTATTAGTAGAACCAAGATTCTGTTGAAATCACCTAAGTAAACTCAGATCTTGGATCTCTCAAGAAAAAAATGGTTCTCCTAAAAGACTTGAAGCTATCTTGTGCAGTAAACTATTTTTTGGATACCTTACATTTGGCACTACTATATTTATACCAACACATCATATATAGTTCAACATCCTTCATGACTTTTTTACAAGGTGTAGAAGCTTCTGCAAAATTATGATAGTATTGCAGTCTTGTTCACAATCGAAGTTGTGAAAAACATAGTCAAATAACTTATCCGTTGAAGAATTATCTATTATGAAGAATCTATAGGGATCTTCAGTTATAAACAAAATTTTTGCGTCAATTTGGATAAGAGTTGTAGCACACTTGAAGATTCCACGTTGAAGAATACTTAAGATGAAGAAAGTTTATAAGACAATGGAAAAATCTCTTTTGAGGGAACTCTCACATTGAAATTAGAGGTGCCTTGAAGAAGTATCTACAAGGCACTCTCATTTTGACATCTGGATCTTATGTAGAATAATGTTATAAACACCTTAGTGAAAAATGTATTTCCTCACTATGGAAAAATTGCCTCATGACTTAAGGTCAGATGATCACCTTAAGGTGAAGCTATAAAATATTTGGATTAATAATAGGTTCCTTATGGTTGCATTCTCGATATTGAAAGGGAACTATGAAGTTTGTATACAACTATTGAAGTTTTCTATCCAACAAGATGATGATCCTCTCCTTCACCAATCATATGACTTGATTCAAAGACAATTTACAGATAGCTACTCATTAATATAGTATTATCTACACAGATGATCCTCCTCAGTGTCCTGCATAATAAATTCCTTTAATTCTACACACATTGGTACTCACGATATATCATAAATACTGAGGGATAGGTGTTACTCTGTCTTCGAGGCCTCTAGTGTGCCCTCTTCCATTGTAAATCTAGGGAGAATTTAACCATTATCGTCAAAGGCATATTCCGATTCATTGTTTAGGTGGAAGCTAGAATATAGAACTGGGCAGCAGCTTTAACACCGCCTCCGTTTATCATTTGATAGCTGAACTTCTTTTGCATCAAAGGGGTGTAGTGTACCTCAGCTAACAATTGCTATCTGCATAATATTTGTTCTTCTATGTCTCCTCAGTGTAAAATCTTGATCATACAATTTCTATGTTGTTGTATACATTGATCTGAGCTTCATTTATATACAGTAATCTCAATTGATCTCTCCATTTTATATAAGTATACTCTCGACATTCTTGTATATATGGAATGATCTCGGCAAAAAAAACTTGGTGTATAATATGCTTTATAGCTCACATTACCCTTGGTTCGATACTCAACTTTATGAAACTATCTCCTTACTCTTTGGTATGGCACAATCATAGTATATTATATCATTGTTGTACCAGTTTAATGAATGACTCAGTTACATTTTTGCTATAAGGATCTTCGGACATCAACTATGTCTCATTTTTCTCTTGTCTATACTCCTAGGAGAGGATCTCTTGATGAGCTTCTTTCTAATGAAAGAAACGAGATCGACATAAGAATATTAATATGGAAGTAGTGAGTATTGAATGATGTAACTAAGTAGAGGAGAGGAGTAGGACATTCTCTGATGATGCTCAATATTAAAACTTGGCACAATTGTGAAAGCCTCTACATACATAACCAAATTAGAGAAGGGAATCATATCCTGCAATAGTAGTTGTATTCATACAGGGAATCTAGATAAAGGCATTACCTCCGACATGATAACCTAGGTGACATCCCCAATGCCGAGGGAGAAAGTGACAATATAAACCTATACAAACAAAACAACAATGCAATTATACAAAACTTCAACATAACAAAGACATCAATGTAATAATGTAAATTTCAATAAGTTATTTACCAACTTAATGTGGATCTTACCAACAATATTGTGACCGCCAAAATACTGGTGAATGTTACAAGATGTGACTCTCCTACTAGGTGGCTCTGGATGATGCTAGGATACACTAAGAACTCATCTTTAGCATTTCAATCTTCCAAATATTATTATAGAATCTAAAGTATGTCAAAGCCCATTTTCTAATAAGTTGATGATAATCTATTATGATTCTATTAATCATACTAGTAACAGAGAGATAACATTGTGAGAGTTTGATTACTTTTAAATAAAAGGAAAGGCCAACTAGGAAAAAACAAACAACCATCCATGAAGAGGAGATCTGTTGAAATCATTGCTAATTTATGTGATATCTTTAAACTGAACAACACTTATCATGTGATACCTAAAAATTTGAATTGAATGAGTTAAGAGATCCTCTTCTAAATAGGCTGTTTACTCACCATAAGAAGGAGATGTCTACGAGCTTTGTCAATCAACACACCACTGACAGCAGTCATAACAACCTATACATAAACAGTCCAAAAATTTTCACATGATTAATATGAGGAGCAATAAACCTTTTATTATAGTGAAACATACCTATCATCCATTGTAATTAGTAGTGCCTCAAGATCAGAAAGCAATGTGAACAACGCCAAGTCCAGGGGTTGGAACATTACCAGACGAAATTCTTGTTTTAAATGATAAAACATTGAAATCAATACATATTTTCTTAGGCAACCGTGTGATAGAAAATAAGAATTAAAATCAATCGAAGGGCCTTAAAGATCACATGAATGATTCGAGAATTCAGTTAAAAATCAAAACCGTCTAATTATGGAAGGCTATAAAGCTACAAAAAGGATTCCTTGTGTTCAACTCCCATCCAAACTAGAAGTCCATGATGCCAATATATATTTTGAAATTACTTCATGTTTTTACCATTAAAACAATATGAATCCAGATCACAAGTACCATACTTTCTAATAGGAATTTGGCTATAAACTCACTAGCCGACTTAATGGAACTTCTCTAAAACATAATACCATTGATTCCACTCAACCATTGTAAAAGAAGCAGCCCAATGCCAATCTGTATATAATAAATACAACACAAGGATACTTTAATTTTGTAATCATATTCTTGCCAAGTAAGAAGTAAAATAGCAACTAGTATATGGAAATTCACGAGCACATACAAAATCATCTTAGTCTTGATGATGAACCACATTGTGTGTTTCCAAATGCGTCAACCAGAAAATTATCTATGTGATTTATCCATAATTTTTTATTTATAAAAATTATGAATCACAGAAGCTTGCACTCAAAAAAACCATATAATTCTATCATACTCCTAACAATGCAAACATATGACTTACAGTTAGAGGCACTGGATATCTTCATTCAAATATCTAGGAAAAAATTATTCTGGGTTATTTATTTCTTGTCTCCACTACACTCCAAAAGGAAAAAATATTCAGATTAGTGACAAATATGACCTTGATGGGAAATTCATATACATTGTTAGAACCTTGTATGCAAAACATTCAGACTGCAGAATGGAAAAAACCCAAAACTAAAAAAGCTAAAACTCCATTGGAACATTATCGGATATCCATGACTCAACTACACGTGACTGATAAGAAATCAGTCAATAATGGTACAATATAAACATATATGTATTTGACATGAAACACGATAATAATGCAGTTGTTCCAAAATATTACCCTGAGTTCAACAACTTCTGGGGTAACATCAACCTGACTGCCTCCAAGAGGTTGAAATGAGGCTTCGAAATCTTCATTACCAATTTTAGTCTACACTCATAAGAACATTAAATTTGATATTAATATTTCACACAACATGAAATATGGTGACAGGTTCGACATGCTTAACACCAACTCAGTCAATTGACAAACATAAAGTTCATTATCAAAAACATACCAGCCATCTTGGATATTTCAGGATATAAAATAACCCCACAACCAAAAGAGCACGAGGAACTACACCTGCACAAATACAGAATAATGGGAAAATATACATTTCTCCAAAGCCTCAAATCCAATCAACATGGAAAGAGTAGACTTTCGGATAAAAGTGTGGTTCCCACTTCAAAACAAGATTAGATAGAGAGAAAAAAACATAGAGGAAATATGATTTTAAATACTTATCAGTTATAATGCAAAGATTGTTGAGAAACTTGGGAAAATGAGAGGCATAATAACATCAGGGAAGCACTGTTGAGTGAGGATGGAAAATCACTACTTAAATCAGTTTATAACGTTCATCTAAATTGGCCCTTCAACTGCAAATTCATAGTTATTAAGAAGAAACCTTTCCTTCATTCAAGTAAAAGTAATATCCAAAATCCAACAAAAATGAAAATGGAACTAACTTGCAATAGCTATATCCCTCCAACCAAGGAACAAGCCAAACAAATATTCCAACATGATACCAATTGTCAGAGGAAGTTGTTGCAAAATAGCCACTTATTCGTTTTTGCTTAATATCTTTAATTCTCTAGAAACTTGTGTGATTTTAGTGAAGTTATGACAACAATGTTTTTGTCACCTAGATTATGAAGATATCATATCTATTTCATCTTATGGAATCATTTGACCCTAACGAAAGAAAAGTGACATAGGTAATACATATTGTCATAATTATTAGGTCTCTAGGCATAAATATCTACAAGAGAAATAATTTCACAGTTGAACTTATAGGCTCATTGTACCAAGGTTTTTATTTGAGCACGTGCATTTCTCATCAATCCTAGTCTTTCCTCCCCATCAAACAAAGTAAACGAGCCATGAAGGAAATTTTGTTTTCCTCTGTCATGTTTTACTTTCAAGAAGTGAAAGCTTTTGATCAGAGAATTTTATTAGCACAACTAAGATTTTGTTGAAATGACCTGAGTAAACTCAGATCTTGGATCTCTAAAGAAAAAAATGGTTCTCGTAAAACACCTGAAGCTATCTTGTGCAGTAAATTCTTTTTTTGATACCTTATATGTGTCAATACTCTTGGTATAACAACTCATCATATACAACTCAACATCATCCATGAACTATTTACAAGGTGTAGAAGCTTCTGCAAAATTATGATAGTATTGTAGTCTTGTTCACTAACAAAGTTGTGAACAAAATAGTCAAATAACTTATTCTTTGAATAATTATCTATTATGAAGAATCTATAGGGATCTTCAGTTACAAAAAAAATGTTTGCAACAATTTGGATAAGAGATGCAACACACCTGAAGATTCCACGTTGAAGAATAGTTAAGATAAACAAAGTTCATAAGACTGTGTAATAGTCTCTTTTGAGGAAACTCTCACCTTAAAATCAGAGGTTCCTACAAGAAGTATCTGCAGTGGACCCTAATTTTGATATCTGGATCTTTTTTAGAATAGTCTTATAAACACCGGAATGTAAAATATCTTTCCTCACTATGGATCAGTTGCCTCATGTCTTAAGGCCAGATGATCACCTCAAGATGAAGCTATAAAATCTTTACATTAATAGTAGGTTGTAGTTGATTGCATTCTTGATATTCAAATGGAGCTATGAAGTTTGGATATAGCTATTGATGTTGTCTATCTAAAAAGATGATGAGCCTCTCCTTCACCAATCATATGCCTTGATTCGAAGACAATTTATGGATAGCTACCCATTAATATAGTATTATCTACACATATTATCCTCCTCAATATCTCGCATAATAAATTCCTTTAATTCTACACACACTTGTACTCATGATATATCATAAATACTGAGGGACAGGTGTTACTCTATCTTCTGGGCCTTTATTGTTCCCTCCTCTTTAATAAATCTAGGGAGCATCTAGCCCTTGCCATAAAAGGCATATTCCCATTCATTGTTTAGGCAGAAACTAGAATATAGAATTCGGAAGTGGACTTAGCGCCACCTTCATTGATCATTTGATAACTAAAATTCTTGTCCATCAAAGGTGTGTAGTGTACCTCTGCGAACACTTTCTATTTGCATAATCTTTGTTCAACTATGTCTCCTAAGTGTACAGTCTCGATAATATAATTTCTACATTGTTGTATAGATTGATCGCTTCTTCATTCATATATAGAAATATCGGTTGATCTCTGCACTTTATGTAAGTATACTCTTGGCATTCTTGTATATATGAAGTGATCTCGGCACAACAAACTTGGCGTATAATATGCTTTATAGCTCACATTACCCTTGGTTCGATACTCAACTTTATGACACTTTCTCCTCGCTCTTTTATGTATCACATTCATAGTATATTATATCATTGTTGCAGCAGTTTAATGGATGACCCACTTACATTTTTTTCTACAAGGATCGTTGCACATCAACTATGTCTAATTTTTCTCTCGTCTATACTCCTAGGAGATTATCTCTTAATGAGCTTCCTGCTGAGGGCAGAAGTAATATATTCATAAGAATATTAATATGGTGGTACTGAGTATTGAATGATGTAACTAAGTAAAGGAGATGAGTAGGACATTGACTGACGATGCTCAAAATTCAACCTTGGCATAGTTGTGAAACCCTCTACATCTGTAACCAAATCAGAGAAGGGAATCCTCTCCTGCTGCAGTAGCTATATTCATAGAAACTTGTGTCATTTTAGTGAAGTTATGAAAACTATGTTTTTATCACCTAGATTATGAAGATATATGATCTATTTCATCTTATGGCATTGTTTTACCCTAACAAAAGAAAAGTGCCACAGTTAATACATATTGTCATAATTGTTGGATCTCTGGGCATAAATATCTAAAAGAGAAATAATTTCATAGTGGCATAGGCTCATTGTACCAATGTTTTTGTTTGAGCACGTTCATTGCTCATGAATCCTATTCCTTCCTCCCCATCAAGCAAAGCAAAGGATCCATGAAGGACATCGTTTGGCATGTTGGGAAAAACTACCCCCTTTCTTTTCCTTGAGGGCCTAAATACCCCTTTTATGATACATTTTTTATATGGAAAAATGATGTACTCACCTTATCACTTATTTGTTTTTTGAAACCCTTTGTTTCTGATGGTAATCTCTCCTTCTGTTGTTGCAACAATCTCTTCCTCTTCTATTAGCTATAGAAGACTTAGAGACTTACTATGAAATGCTACAATTTTACTACTAGTGTTTGGGATTTAAAAAAGGTTTGGTGCACCTAGTTTGGTAATCAAAACATGTGTAGGAAGTAGTGCTTTTTATTTATATGCCAAGTTTGGTCCCTTGGATCCTAATATAACATGTGTTGAGTTTTCAAGAGAAAAAGACCTTATCTCCAAAGAAAAATGAAGACCAAAGATTCCTAGATGTTCAAGCCCTAGAGGCCTTATAATTTGTTCCTAAGATGAAGCAGTATTTGGCTGTGAGGTTTAGTTTTACATTAGGAATGAAGCCACATGGTGTAAGTTTCCTAGGCAATGTGAATAAAATATAACCCAGTACTAAATTTTCAACATATAGACACGTAAATTTAAAAATAATGCAAATATAAATTGTGTCATAAATTTCGTTCTTGTTGTGAGTCAATTGCATTAGAAGATTCCTTGGTTTAAGCAAATAAATGACACCTTTTCAAGTTCATGTAGCACAAACAGCTATCTAAATAATTTCCAAGCCTTTCTAGTGTAAAAGTGATGGTTATGTTCTGAACTTAGAATACCCATGTAAATAAAGAAAGAAACCCAAATCTAATGCTCTTTTGCAACCATACAAGTATAAAAATGGATAATGTTATGTAGACGCAAACGAAATATTTTAAGCATTTTGTAAAATATTTTTCATTCAAACACATAACAACTTCAAAGTTATAAATTTTGAGTCACAATTGGGAGAGGATTGTGATTTCCAGGCATTAAGAAAAATTCACAAATGTTTACTTTGCATCTATAGTCATCATAAAAAGAATAAACCTAAGTCAGCAAGCTAGTTCAATACCATGCCCAGTTCAACATGGTGATTTGACTAGTTCTGATAGAGAGAATACCTACATATGAAAAAGAATTCAAACAATTAAATTGCTTTTGATATTGAATAATAAGACCCTAGTACATGTTTCTACTCATACAAACCAATAGAAAACTTTCATGATAAAGATAGGATAAACACCCAGGGGGGTCTATAAAAAATTCTTTAGACTTAAAGCTAAATTACTGGCACTTTTCATTGTCTAAGACTCAGAAAGGGAAGCAAAAACACGGACTGAATTTTCAAATTGTAAACAATGAAAAAACATGGAAAGTTTTACTTCTACATTCATTTCAGTGATCAATAAACAGCCTCGTTCAGTCTCTTAAGAAGACCATCAAGTTTTTCCAAGGCTTGTTATTGATTGTCTTGCCATATCTCTTAATGTGGCTCTCAAAGGTAGAGAATATGGAAATATGCATGGGTAATGAAATTTCTTAAAATAAAGATGCACATTCAACACCCAGAAGCATCAAAACCCATAATGGCAAGCTCACATATAGGGCAGCAATTTCCTTGTCTCACTGGAACAAAGCATTTTGTACAATATGGACAGGACACATCCTTTTGATTGACCATGGTATATAGGCGTAAAAGTTGTTGCAGCACCAAGAAAAGGATTTGTGACTTCAAAATCATAATTCAGTTCATCCTGCAACTGCCTTTCACATGCCTATAGAACTTGTTGTACCTTTGTTGAATGGCTTGCAAGGGTTCACTTTCCAATAGTCATCAAGAAAAGTTAGCTCTTGTACTAAATCCATCCCTTATAGCAAACACCAATGATATTCAGCAAAGCCAACCTCAAATGGAGTTTTTGAAGGTTCCTATGACTAAAATAAACTACAAGCTCTTTCTGTTGAATAGTATCATCCTTAACTTCCTTTCTCTTGAATTGCATATAAAGGCCCAAAACACAATTGCAAGCTCACATATAGCACATATATTTCCATTTATGATTGGAATAAAATGTGGTGTACAATGTGGATAGGACACATACTTCTAACCACGGTATAGAGGTGTAAAAGTTGCTCCAAAAACAACAAAAGGATTTATGAAGTCACAATTCAATGTTTTTAGCATCCTACAATTGCCTCCAGCATGCATGCAAAAAATGTTGGACCTTTGTTCATGGTTTGTAGCAGGCTCATTTGCCATCAATTGTCAAGCCAAGTTAGCAGTTGCACTGAATTTCCCTAACAAACACCTATGGTGTTCAGTAAAGCCAACCTCAAATGGACTTTTTGAATGTTGCAATGAGTAAAATAGGTTGCAAGCTCTTGTTGTTTGACAGTCTGATCCTTAACTTCCTGTTGATCCCAATTTGATGACCCAGAACACATTCTTTAGCAATTCCAATTGATTTCTTCACCTTCTCAACCTCCTAAAGAGAATCTACATCAATAAAGAGAATTGCATGCAATATTGTAAGAAATAACCTTAATGCTTTAGTAAATTTCCCATATTTTGTGGCTTTGTAAGCTAACTTTCCATTTGTTGTGGCTTGGTAAGCTATTCTAAGTTTCTCATCTAATAGAAAAAGCTTAAATACGAAAGCTCATGGGCCTCTGTGTATTTAAATCAGAACAGAGATCAAAGAGAGGAGGATAGATTATTATAGATTATCAGAGATAGAATAGGATAGGATGGGAGGAAAGGGGATGGATATCTGTTATCTCAAATTGTAATTTTACTTTACAGACTTGTGTTGTCAAGAGAACGCGATCATATTGTAATGTTACTCAGGTTCAATAATTAATATGTAATTTGAGGTTGTTGTCCATTGCCCTTATCTCAAGTAGCTCGCCAACATTCGTTGGCGAGTAAGGGCCCGACCTCTAGTGGATTAATCTGCTACTCTGTACATATCTTTCTGATTCTTGCAAGTGTGATGATTTGATAGTTTTCTTTCTTTTCGTGAATTGATTTCATTTGTGGTTTATTGTTTTCATGTATTGACAGAATATCTCTTCTTTATGTGATTTACAGCACTGTCGATTCCATTTACCTTCATTGGAGATTGAATTACTTTCGAATTGATTTAATCAACTGTGAAAAGTATTAACTATTGTTGTTGGAACTCTCAGAATGATATTCATTCACTGTTTAGATTAATTATTGAGGATTAGATTTGATTTAGATTAAATCAGTTAAAAGAGGAATGAGTTATCACTACTGTATCCTCAACTGATGATTGTTGTTACTTTGATGAATGTATGATTTGATTTCATAAGGAAGAAATACCATAAACACTTATCTATAAAAATATTAGTGTAAAGAAACTAACTTCAGCCATCTAATAACATGTCCTTCTCTCCCATTATTTCCTTATCCCCAAAACCCTATTGCAACATAGCACGTTTAAAATTTATTAGAATGAAATATACAGATTTATGTTGAAATATTTATTATTATTCAAAATTAGTTTTAAATTTATTTATATATATATATTATATGACTTTTTCAAATTATTATTATTTAATTCTGCATTTTTTATATTAATGTAGGAATAATTTCAAATATTTATTTTAAGGAGTTACTATTACATATAATTTTTAAAATATTTTAAAATATATATAATATAAATAATGCATTATATATATTGGAAATTACAAAATTTACCTTTATATAATGTTTAAAGATGTATTGAGGCTATTTATTCTATTAAATGATTTCTATGACTTTATATGGGTTTCTTATACGAATAGAAGAATAGTCTTCAATATTTGCTTTCTTGGAGATGTTTAAAATTTGCTGGGAAATTTTAATAAAACATCAAGAAAAAACTAACAAAATAATGAAAACAAATATTTTTGACATTGCAATTCAGCACTAGGACAGAATATTCTTAAGGTCAACCACCATCCAACAGTAAAATTTGCAACTATTTTGATAACCATAACAATATCGCTAACATAATAAGAAACTCTTAAGAGATTGTAACTTGTTCAAAGAAAAATATAGAAACCTCTACATTTTCACTTTCTTTTTTATATTATTAATTAAGAAAATGGAGAGTGATGTTTTTAGTCGGCATCACCCTTCAATTATCAGAGCGTAGACTAGCCAAATCTTAACATATATGAAAAAATAATCTGGAAATTTCGCAATTCGCAATCATTAGTTTGATGGTCACTGGCGAGAAACGCTAGTTGAAACATACATCCTACATCCATGAGGCTTCACTGATGCTGTGAGACTGCCTTGGTGATTTTCTTCCAATTCTCTGTGCTGTTAAATTTAATAAAAATAAAATTTCATAGTCAAGACAAAATGAAGAAAGCTGATAGTTTAAATTTGACAAAGAAAACTCTGTTTTGTGCTTACCTTCCATAAGTTTCTAACCTTGAAAAGAGCTAAGGGATTCAATCCAATATCTTCCCATTTGGCAGTGATTGTAGCTCTTGAGTTGCTTTTATTCCATAGAACCACAGCTACAAGGTTGTTAGATAGAGGACCTGCCCATACCTAAACAAAGTTTTTACAATTAGAATAATTTTTTACAATGAGAATAAATCAGACGTCACTTTTCTCTACCAAAAGAAATTTCCCTTGATTTACATGCTCCTACAAACTGCATTATGTCAAGATTCTGTACAGCTAAAATTTGAAATCTGTTCTTCCTCACTTTCAGGTTTAAAATCAGCAACAATAAAGTTTTGAAAGAAACCAGAGATGCAAATTTATGAGCCCTTTCATAATTTGAAACATGACATATACTGATTTGTAGTTGAATATGGAGTTGTCTATCTCTTAATGGAGAAGACAAGGATTTGTGTAGCGTTTTTTTCTATTGTTAATATGAAACAATAGACAAAATGGTTATAAACTTGTATACCTCGAGGTCCACTTGCTTGCTCACTTTTTTCCCTTGTACTCCCAAAGGATCTGAAAAATTAAAACACAGAATACTTAGTTTCTAAATAAAAATGTTTGTAAAAGAATTTCAGGAAGAGACTCACCTTGATTGACTGCAATAACCTCAGAGTTACTCAAGATTCCGTAAGTCTTCTTGTCGATAGATGTTACATCACATCCAATCAATAGTGGTGACTAAAGCAGAGAAACAAAATTACACAAAGAATGTTATATTACAACATTACTCACAATCTTGTAAATAAACATGGTAATAGTTGTCTAGTCAAAGCCCAGATGCTGAAATGTGAAACATATTCCTCGGTAGTCATTTTTCCATTTCCGAGTTCCAACATATCTGGATCTGTTACAAAGAAAATGATATCTATGATGAACATTTGGAAAAAAAGAAAAGGAACTAAATCTCTAACAAGAAAACTCCAATAATGTATTTGACTGGGCTGATAGGGTTATAGAAACTTTTACCATTCCATCCACCTGGACCAGCAAAGCTTGCATATTCATTGTTTTGATCTGCATCAGAAACAATGCTGCAAAGCAAAACCAACATTCGTCTCGATTTAGAAGCCTTAGAAATTCCAAATATATATTCTAGTTAGAAGCTATAGATAACAACCTTTCCCACTTGTCCTCAATGTCTTGTGTCGTCCTCCAACTGCTTCCAATTTTCCGAGCCCAGGTGGCCGGAATATCCAGTCCCCTGAATAAAAAACAATATAACATCATCATCTCCAAGTCCATCATAGAGTTAAGACACTCTTAGAAATGTAGCCCACCTACTATTCACACAGGGAATAGAATATTGGCCCCTGAGTTCTCAAAAGTGCATCATGCATCTTTGGGTACCTGCGCATTCGGAAACCAAAGTCTGACAATGGCAAGCAAATGTGAATGGAAAAGAAAACTAAGAAGGATTCCATTACTGACAGAAAAGATTTACTGGATTTCAGGCTTAGAGCCATCATTGTAACAATTATCATATTTGAGGTAATCCACGCCCTTCAAAAGAACAAAACATTATATATTACTTAATCAATATACCATACTTCACTCTTAAAGAATTTAAAATATAAAACAATAATAGTTTACCTATAAGAAACTCAAAAAGAAAAGAGGATTACCCAATAAGCGAAGGTATTGGCATCCACTTCCTCATGTCCCAAGGAACCTAGTTGCTTTTGACAGGTATAGTACCTGATAAAAAAAGAGAAGTTCGTCAGATTAAAAAAATAGGAAACAAAATACAATGTATTCAAGAATCTGGCCTCCTTTGTAAAGTGGGTGTTTTATAACAAACCACCAATGTTCAAATCTCAGAAAGACCCCGTTTGTGTAAGTATGCATTCATGAAATTTAAACTAGACTTTGATTTCTTTTCCAAAAGGCACGTTTGCCACTCTTAATTATCAAAGAAAGCATCTTATAAAAGAGATAACTAAAATATAAATCAACTATTATACCCAACATGTGAATATATTCCCAGTTTGAGGCCCTTGTTGTGCACATAATCAGCAAGAGCCTTGATACTAGAGGGAAACTTTAAAGCATTTGCAACCAATCTCCCATGTTGTGTATACACAACAGCACAAGAAATTAATCAGAGAAGCAGATCAATAAATCCTTTTTAAAAATTGATACATGCATAGATATTGTATTAAAAAGGGAAAAGTATTTTTGTAATAAAAAGGGAAAAGTGAAGGGAAGCGGATCAATAAATCCATTTTAAAAGTGTAACGTGCAAAAGTATTGTAATAAAATGCAAAAACAAAGGGAAACAGATCAAGAAATCCATTTTAAAAACTGCTACATGCAAACATGTTGCAGTGGAAAGGAAAAGCAAAGGGAGAGACAGGGTGTACATTTTGATCACGATAGGGCTCTTCCCAGTAATCATCTGTATGCACAGAAAACAAAACCAAACAATCCAAATCAAGAGTTCAGCTATGTAATTCCCCAAATTATGAAACAAGAGTCAATTTGGGTATTGTTGTCTCACCTATATTTATATAAGTATAACCTAACTTCGAGACACCATTTGATACCAAAGTATCAGCTGTAAATATATACAGCATTCCATTAGATTCTGGTCCGTGAATAACTACAGTTCTCCAAAAAGGTAGTAGGTAGTTGGAAAAGGATTCAAGAAAAGAAAAAAGTGCAATACCTGTTTCTCTTATAATATTCTCGTTGATGCTGCAGTCGTAGTGATTCCAGCTATTCCATCTGCTCACATCAAAATTTCTTCAACATCATTTATGAAGTGAAATCCAAAGCAACTCATAAACTCACATACTAAAATCTCTAATCACTTATATAACATATATCCAAAGCAACTCATAAACTCACATACTAAAATTTCTAATCACTTATATAACATATCTCACCCCATAGGAGGAGTCGGCGCAAGGCCATTCTGAAGCAAAAGCCCTCGAAAAGTTCTATTCTGAGCACCACGGGTCACCATTGAACATATAAAGGCAAAGAGCAATGGCATATATAAAAAAGCCATATCGAAAATCCATTGTTCAATTGGAAGGTAAGAATGAATAATGGACTCTAGGAAGAAGAAGAGAGATTTATAGCCACAGGATGCGTGCTGTATTCTGTGAGAACTTTAACCTTTTAAGCTTTAGGCAGGCCGGCAATACACTTATTCATGGCTTGAATAAACTCACTGTTCACAATTTTTCACGCATTGTTATGACTCTAGGTATTTGACCCAGGCCGGTAATACAGTTATGACTCTAGGTATTTGACCCAGGCCGGTAATACGATTATTCATGGATTGAATAAACTGACTGTTCACAATTTTTCACGCACTGTTATGACTCTAGGTATTTGAAAAAACTGACTGTCCACAATTTTTCATGCACTCTTATGACTCTAGGTATTTGAATAAACTGATTGTTTTCACAATTTTTCACGCACTGTTATGGCTCTAGTTATTTGAAAAACTGACTGTTCACAAATTTTCACGAACTGTTATGGCTCTAGGTATTTGAATAAAGTGACTATTCATAACTTTTCACCCACTTTCATGACTCGAGTTAAAGTAGTAGCAACGCCGTACCGAATGTTCACTAAAAGAATCGGCTCAATTGGGCACAATAGAATGCACAAGTCCCAGTTAATTCGAATAAACTTACTGTTCACAATTTTTCACCCACTTTCATGAATCGAGTTGAAGTAGTAGCAACGCTCGCGTGTTCACTAAAAGAATCGGCTCAAGTGGGCACAATAAAATGCACAACTCCCACGTAATTCTTGACGCTGGTTCACATTATTCCTTCCAAACTGTGTAATATTATTTGAAATAAAATGGATAAATTAATCTCACTAAAAGACAGATCTTAAATTAATCTGTTCGACCGCCAATTTTTTAAGTAATTAAATAATTTGAAGTGCATTTACCGATTGAATTAGACAAAATCTAATAGTTTAGTGTAATGCGTGCAAGTCCTTGCATGCAATGTGTAATAATAATCTGTTACATAAACGGCCGCTCATCTGTAGTGGAAAGAAGACTTGCATGCAATGTGTAATAATATAATATGTTACATAAACGTCGATCTGTAGTGGAAAGAAGAAGTGGGACTCATGTAAATCTATATTTTTTTATAGACATATTTATGACACATGCAAAAATTTGAAAATGTTATACTTTGAAAATGTTATAGTTTTAAGTGAAGTTGTTTTAGAGTTTACAGTAGATATTTTGTTAAAAAATTGTGGTTAAATCTTGATTTGTGTTGTTATGATTTTTTTATTGTACATATAGATTTAGCACCCTCAAAAACACTTAGAGTACTTTGATTATGAAGAATTCACTTGTAAAACTTGGTATTTCAATGAATCTATGTCAATTCTAAGCAAATCAGAAAATAAACTAGAAAACATTGGAAGACTACTTAGTTTTTTATATTTTGAATTGAATTTTTTTTAATTAATTTATTTATTTAATCACAGCTTTTGCTTTTTAAAAGTATTTTTTCACTTAATAAATTTAGTTTAAAAAAAAAATAAAAAATTATTGATATAACATGTAGAAATTTGAGTGTTGTCCCAGAATATTTTTGAAAAATTAAATTTATCTAAACATTTTTTCTAGTTAATTTTATTAGAATAGAGTAAAGATTTTTTGAAATCTTAAATTTTAGCTATATAAGTTGCAGAAATATAATATCTGAAAAATTTCCAAATTATTGAATTTATTTTATACATTTTAAAAGTACTTCAAACTACTAAAATTCGAAACCCAATAAAATAAATAAATAATAAAAATATCTAATAATTAGGCTACTCAAAATTAGATATCTCAAATATCTCAACAAAAACATTTGAAACAGTTAGTATGTTTTAGATTCATGTATATTGACAGTATATATTATATAAAAAAGATAAATGACGATGACCTCACAACTCCAATTGATCAAACACTCCTGAACTCATTATATCAAAGGAGAGTCTGCTGTACACACAATTTTAGAAGAATTATCTCAATGATAAAAGCGCACTGACCAAGTTTTCCACAACTGGAAAAAATAATAGATGTGACTACTAAATTATATCTTACTCAGAGATATACTTTCGATAAATAAACTTACACACGCACGCGACAACCAGAACACGCACTCATCTACCACAGCTACTCACGATAAGGAGGCGTCACGTGCGTGGTCAGTCCGTCTAAACTCAACACATTCTATGAAATATAAACACCAAAACACTACATGCCGCAACAAACCAAACAGTTTAACAAGTTACCTTTCTTGAGTTTTGAAAGAGATCTACTTTTATCGACACGATAACACCAATGTAAATCTGTTGCTTTGAATTTGAAGGCTAGACCAGGTGGCCCAATCAATTGGTTGTTCTTTCAATAATAATTATGTGGATATAGGTGGAGCTCCATTTTAAGGATTTCTAGAATTAAAATTTATGGATTAAGATTTTACATTTTTAATAAATTTAATTAATATTAGTAATAAATAGATAAGATCACTTTATTTGGTTAAGAGTTCGTTTTTAGAGGTAATGAAATAAGTTAACACCAAGAATTCAAAGATATCCGGGAGAGCAAAATACCACTTAATAAATTAAATAAGTTAACACCCAGAATTTAATAATAACGTGGATACAGCAAGTGATACTCATCCTCACTGTTAGTTTCACGAATAAATTATAATAAGTTTAAAATTTTTCCCATGTTAGTTTCACGTCTAAATTTTAAGTCGGAAACATCGTAAACCATAAACCAACTTATCTGAAAATCAATACTTGCATTATTATAATAAAAATGATCATCAAAATTCTAAATACTGGCGTTACTCATTGAAAACTTTACTTCGCAAACGAAGAATTAAAGCATGTTTTGATTAACCTCCATATAAACCATTCAATGGTATATCTAACATTTTTTAACTAATGTTGTTGGTTAACCTCCGCATAAACAAATACATTGAACATCAATGGTATCACTAACGCTCTTTGAAAGTGACTGGATATTTTTATATGGAATAATTTTTAATAAATATAATTAATATTTTTTACCATAAAATTTATTAGATGTTTTATAAAAATTAAAATTTGATAATATTACAAAAAAATCATCTACACTAAATGAGAAGTGGTTGGTAATTCTTTGATATCACGTGACATATGATAGTAGGCTTTGTCTAAAATAACGTGAGAATTTTTCTTTCCTATTTAAGGGAAGGATATTTAGCTTAATTATTATTTATTAAATATATTGTTATTTTCTATTTAGTAAAGGAGATTTAGCTTAATTATATTTATTAAATATTTTGTTATTTTCTATTTAGTGAAAGAGATTTAGCTTAATTATTATTTATTAAATATTTTGTTATGAAACTAGTTTACAAAAAAAGAAAAGAAAGATAAACTCTATAGAATTAAGTTTTTTTGAGAGGATAACCTCCTTTACATTATACAAATGAATAACTCTTGGATTATACAAATGACAAGATCTCATTTATATATATAGGAGTCTAAGGGGTCATAATATAATGAAAGCGAACATAACAATAATAATATAAGGGCACAATAATAACAATAGTGGGCTTCTATGTGTCACAATAATAACAATATGGGGACTACATGCGAGCAACAATATAATAAGGGGGTTGTACTAATAAAAATATGGTGTTACACTAGTAGTATAGGGACTTAACATGTTTATTTTAAAAAATTTACAAAATATTTTCATTTTGAAAATCTAAAATTTGGTTATTTTAACTGCATTAAATATATATTAAAAAATATTTAATTAAATATTAATATTAAATATTAAAATTTATATATGATTTACAGAAATATTATTAATTATTGTTGTTGTTAAGTTCAAGATCGGTGAAGACTAGTCAAAATATATTAAATGTAATATTGGGGTTAAGGGTGTCTTATATTCTCTATTCTTTTGGCATTTATATCGATAAGTTAAATGAGTGTTTGGAAGCTGCAAGGTGCAATGGCACTGAGCTTGCTCGTATAATCATTACTATTCTCTTTTATGACAACTATATCATTCTTCTTGCAATAACCCATGGTGACCTAGACAAGTAGCTTAAGACTCTTCCTGATTATTGCTCCAAGATGGGTATGATAGTTAATACCCACAAGACTAAAGTTATGATCAGTAAATCCAAAAACATCAACAAAGGTAATTTCTTCTATGATAACACTTACTTAAAGCATGTTTCTTATTATAAATATTTAAGTATTCACATTCATCATCACCTCAACTTGAGTTGAAGAATCTAGCGCAATTAGACATAATGCAATTCTTTTGGTTATGATACTATTTGTGAGGTGTTATTAACTTTTCTACTTATTCCAACAATCACTTGTTATTATTAGAATGTGTTTTCTTTTAGTTCATCGAATAGCTACCAAAACAAAGAGAAAAGAACAAAAGATATCGGCTTTCTTCTAGGGCCAAAAACTCTCACTCTTTGAGAGGAAAACCCACACAAAATTCTTCTTATAGAGATTTTAATTGATGAATACCAAGACCATGACCCTTGACCTATTAGGCCACTCCAAGACCAAGGCACCAATCCTCTTCTTTGTCACTGTTGAGACCATCTTATTCATTGTTACTTCACATAGGTCATCATTATTATATTACAGTTGTACCGTTATTTCACCTTCGCTAGATGATTGTTGCACTCTCCTTGAGATCATCACTCTATCAATGAGGTCTCTATATGTATGAGAGTTGCACCGAGATCTACCTTGTCACTACGTCAGATATGCCAAAGATCATGAGAGTGTTTAGAATGAATGCCTAGATAAAGCATGTTACTAGAGGATCATCACAACTATGTCAAGGTTGTGGTTTTCTTCCTATATCGAGGTATTCTTCAACATTGGGATGTCGAGACTGATATTATATTTTCTCCATCATTGATTGTTTCGAGAGTCTACTAATTGAGAGAGTTGTACATATTCTGAGATTAGGACTGCTTTATTAAGACTCTGAGACATAACCAAAAACACAAAGATTAGTCTTCCTTTGTAACACTTAATTACTACACTCGGTTGAGATTTCTAAGCCACTGTATTTCTTGTAATTCATCCAAAATTTTTGCATCTTCTGACAGATCTCCAAAAACCTGAGACAGATCCGAGTTCTGCACTTTTGTTTTATGAATACCCTAGCTAGGCATTTATAAAAGTTAGTCTCCAATATTTAATTGACGTGTCAGTGAATCATTGTGTCTATTATTTGAGACAATTTGACAACCTTTTAATTTGATTTCCAAGCTGACCTAACAAAGAGGATGGTGCTTGTCATTTGAAGGGCATTTAGACTTTTCTATAGACTGATTATAATACACATATGCTCAATAAGAGCTCTTTATTCATGAATTTGACTATTTTAAGTTTAAATATAAATCCTAAAGCTTTGTAGTATACTTAGGGGTGATAGTATGGGGTACAGAGGGAGGTACCCAAGGGAATAATGTAATGATATGATGGGCCATAGTTAATCAATAATGTGGTTAACCGCATCATATAAGGGACCACAAGTAGTTAGCAATAATGTGATAAGCCCATGGTATTAGATGAATGGTATTGAGATAGCTATGATAATGACACATGGTATTGTACTTATGAATCCTATATAGAGGCTAGAGACTCCCCATTGATGGATGTCAATAATTATTGTATTGGCAAGCATATGGCTTGTAGAGTGTTCTCCTTCCTTAAGGAGTGATTGTATGATGTTACCCTATCTTAAGGGTTTGATATTAATAAAGAGAATAATTTCTATATTAAGATCTTGTTATTTCAGGGTATATTTGTATTCCCATATATTTGCAGGTCAGATCTACTACAAGTGGTATCAGAGCACTTTCTTGGACAACTGAATAATAATATATATATATATATAATATATATATATTGTTTGCAGGAATTTCTTGGGCGGTAAATTTTCAGATTAGATATGAAACTTAGGGGAAAATTTGTAGAATCAAATTACAGATCTAGATTCTTTGTGAAAAAATGTGCAAATTGAAAAAAAAATCAGTGGAATCAGAGTATGGATGAGGGAGATATTGTTGATTTAAAAATCAGTTGTGTGTAGAAATGTTTCTGATGAAAATTCATGGACGACGAATATCCAACCATTTTTTGTAGGTTTTGTGAAGAAATTTGAGAAAATATTAGTAGATCTGGGATCCTCTTAAAAAATTACTCAAATATAAAAAAAATCGGTCAAATCAGAGTTCGAATCAGGGAGATATCGTAGTTTTAAAAGCAGCTCTTTTTTTTTTTCAGAATTTTTTATGAGGGCGAGATAGTTGCAGCACAAATCTGAAATTCCAAAGTGCCTAGATCAAGATTTCTATCTTATGGGAAGATGAAAAATGATTATTCCATTTCTGAAAATAGGCTATAATAATGATTCTGAGCTATATTGACTGAGTTGTGGGCATTTTTAATTTGCCTCATAAAGTAGGTAAAAAAAATATTCTCATTCTACTTCATGGCTTCTACTGAGCTAATTTTTACACGAAAATAAAATGTCCTTACTATTGAAGAATTTGTAAAAATGGAAAAGTGAGAAGTTGGGCAATATTGGAGACCTTTAGCAAGGTTTAATTTTAGAGAGGAGGTTGCCACATGGTGGCAATCACTTGACTACCATAAGCATTTAAGTCTTCTTGATGAAGAGTTTGAAAAATCCTTTTAGAAAAATGGTCTCATTCTAGAAAACAAGAGAATGTGACATGTAAAGGGTTATTTTCTGATCGTATCTCCTTATTACAAGTTCAGGGATGTATTCAAAAATAGAAGATAATTGTGTCTATGAATCCTAATAGAAAGCCTAATATTATTAATGTTCATTTGGTTAAAAGGTTGCAAGTCCCAGTTAAACAAATGGAGCACACACAGTTAATAATGAGCAAGTGCAACTTTACAAAGAGATGAAGATTTCTATGGATAAGTATGTATTACATTTTGATTTATATGCTTTAGATATGGATTATATGGATTTTTTTTTGGGATACCCTTCGATGAAATTCTTTAGTACTATCAATATTAATGTGTAGAAAATATTCTTGAAGCTCTAGTATAAAAAGAAGAAAATTAAATTTTAGGATATTTCCATCAATAATTAGGTATAGTCCAAGGAGGTTGAAGCAGGAAATGTTACAGGTATTGATACATTAGATTAGGAGTGTGTGGTTGAAGTAATATTGGAAGATAAGAAACAATTGCAAGCAGATACCCATCAAGCTCCATTAGTTGGTGAATTAAAGAAAGATACACCATTGCTGAAAATTTCAGCATATCACCACCCACATCACCCAGAAATAAAAAAACCAACACGATGGCAACATATTATCTAGAAGGACAGCAACCCCCGCATGACATATAGAGAGGGGCAACGATCCACCACAACACATCAACATAGAAGAGTCACCAAGTTCAACTTCCATCTCAAGCAAGTGAGGCATCAACTAGATCGAGGGTTCACCTTTCTCTTGGATGGCTAGATGCACGTGCATGGTACCATGGACAAGTATTTTGAGTAGATCTTATTATTTTTTTTCTTCTTATGTTTCGGGGATGAAACATTTTCAAGTGGGGTGGAATGTAGTATACCTAGGGGGGATAGTCTGGGATACAAAGGGAGGTACCCAAGGGAATAATGTAATAATGGGATGGGCCATACTTAATAAATAATTTGGTTAACCTGCAGCATATAAGATACCACAAGTAGTTAGAAATAATGTGATAATCCCATGGTATTAGATATATGGTATTGAGGGACCCATGGTAATGGCCCATGGTATTGTATGTATGAAACCTATATAGAGGCTAGAGACCTCCCATTAATGGATGTCAAGGATTATTGTATTGGCAAGAATATGGCTTGTAGAGTGCTCTCCTTCCTTAAGGAGTAATTATATGGTGTTACAGTACCTTAAGGGTTTGACATTAATAAATAGAAGAATTTATGTATTCACATCTTGTTATTTCAGGTATATTTGTATTCTCATATATTTTCATGTCAGATCTATTACAAATAGACTATATACTGAAGACATTCAATTCCTTTGCCACCAAAATAGATATCATCTATTGTCAAGTGAAGCCAATCCCAAGAAAATATTTTTGTTGTCAAATTTCTTCAATCACTTTTTCCTCTATCATTCCCAGTTTATGAAATTATGTAAATTTTAAGAATATTTTGGAATTTGATAATGAGGAAAGAAATAAATTGTTTAATGTGTTTCTTGATTGTCAGCGATTTTGCATTATGTTTGGAAGATGCCCATTTTCAATGGCCTTTCAATTTTCATATTTTTTGTTTTGAATAGGTCGGCACTAGATCGAAAACTTCCACAACTCTAGATGATCAGTATTGTTGGATGAGGCCTGAAGACATGGAGTACCTCTGCATGTAACGCAATGCTCACTGAGTTTAAATTTTGCTGCAGAGATGGATGTTGCACTCGTTGTCACATCTATTGTATTCAAGGATGACACCAATTACTCAAAGAAAATCGTCAAAGGTCCCACTATTCTGTTCAAGTTCTCAAAGGATAAAAAGGTAGATACAACCAAAGTAATTTCTTTATCAAACAATATTATAATTGCATTCGCTACTATGATGAGTATGTGTGAGGTGGTTCGTGGATGTCCTATGCCACTAGGCATTCTTCTTACATTCAGTTGGTGACTACTTTTTGGATTGCCAAAAAGGCGAGTGAATCAATGACTTCATATGGTGTCTTCAGCTGGGATAATAAGCTATGAGGTGCCTAGGTAAGCGCAACTTCCATAGTCTTAAGATCCTTATTTCAATCTTAATATCTAGAATTTGCAGGATTTACTACTTTGGTAGAATCTATCTTCTTTACTTGAGTTTTTAGTTGGCTATTTTAGGTATGGTTTCTTGGGATGGATTGGTTACTTTTTAGTTAATACATTGAATTTTTCAAAATAAAATACATATATGAAATATATTGTTGTTAGTATAATTATTTTCTTTCACAATAATCTTTTATTATTGAACATGTTTGTTTGAGGAAAATTTATACATAAACAATTATATTTATTAATTTATTTTTCATGGTAATATTTACATCTTTGTTGCGACATGAAGAAATTGGCTTTGGCGAGAGCTAAATTTTACCTAAACAATAATGACAATTTTTTTCTTAACTTGGGGTTGGGGTGTGAAACTAATAATAAAGTAGAACTAATTGGGTATTGCTTAATGCTTGACTTTACAATGTACATGCAACTAAGATTCATACAAGATTTTGGTAATTCTCTAATGGTTATTATTAGTTTTAAGAGATATTAAAATTATATATTTTAGCCATAAAATAATTAACAACAAAGAATTCATTGATTATCAAATGTTTTTTAGGAGTTTGAGGTATCACATATCCATAGAGAATTAAACATTGATGATAACACAAGATCAAAGGATTAATGATTACAAAAAAATTCCTTGCATGTTTTTATGTTTTGTCTATTTATGTTGTGGATTAGTAGAATATCATAACTCTTGATTGAACATTAATTT
>APFE030377080.1:0-15141 GCA_000404065.3 Pinus taeda | reverse complement strand
AAAAAAAAAAAAAAAATACTAAGGAAACACAAATTGATAGAAGCTACGGGGAAATTTTAAATGATCTTCATGAATTTATTTATATATATAAACATATGTTACAAAATTTGTAATGAGGATAAAAAAATTCTAACAACCTATCACCAAACAGAAATCGTATGGTTTGTCATGAAAGCAGTAACTAATTACATACACATTGGGTGAATTTCAGTGACAGTAGTCATCCCAAGTGAAGTTTTGGTTTCTTGGACTCCCCTTTCTCTTTAACAGAGCATTGTGTTCTGCTTGTGTGGTGCATATTCCACCATAAGTGCAATCCAAGATATGAAATGCTTTTATTTAGAATACCAATACCAATTCGAAATATGAAATGCTTTTATTTATAATACATTGACACACCTTCAGCTCCTGAAGTACTTGGGGACAATCCGTGAGAAATTTGATAGCAAATGCCATCGTTGAGGTTGAGGTCTCGTGACCAGCGAAGAGCAGGAATAGTACAAAATATGCTATAATTTCTTCCTAATGCAAGTCTTCCTTCAAGATTTCTCCTAAGAAATCATTATGGACAACTTCTGGATGCTCCCTTCTGTACTTTATACTTGCATAAATCTTTTTCATGCAAGGTGCCTTCTACGCCCAATTGTTATTCGTTTATGAAACCCGCATTGTGCCCTCCTATTATTGCATTGAAGAATCCTTAAAGGGTTTTGAAGGGTTCTTCATCTCTGGTTCCTAGCCCCAAACCCCACACAATAAATCCTGTCAAATCAACATTTGTTCGGTCATCAACAACTTTACAGTCAATCAGAGCAACTATTTCAGTGGGGGAGAAGCTGCTAGAGGCTACTCTGGCATATTTTGACAAAGAGGGTGAGATTCAAACAATGAAAGTCTCAGAGTTAACCAAGGGGAAGAAAGTGGTTCTGTTGGCCGTTCCCGGTGCCTTCACACCCACTTGCTCTCAGAAACATCTGCCAGGATTTTTGGAGAAAGCCGATGAGCTGAAGGCCAAAGGGGTTGACACAATTGCCTGCGTTTCTGTAAACGATGCTTTTGTTATGAGGGTCTGGGGTCAAAATCTGAATGTAGGTGATAAGATCCTCCTGCTGGTCAATGGAAATCAAGAATTCACCAAAGCATTGGGTGTTACTCTTGATTTGAGCGATAAACCTGTGGGTTTAGGGGTTCGATCGAGGCGCTATGCGCTGTTGGCAGAGGACGGTGTCGTCAAGGTCTTGAACCTGGAAGAGGGTGGTGCGTTTACCGTAAGTGGTGTTGATGAATCTCTTAAGGCCCTGTAAAAGATAGGTAATGAAGAAATCATTATGGACAACTTCTGGATGCTCCCTTCTATACTTTATACTCGCATAAATCTTTTTCATGCAAGGTGCCTTCTATGCCCATTTGTTATTCGTACTTTGTTAGAATTTGATGGAGTTAAGGTGTTGTAGGCATGAATCAATTGTATCCATGCGGCCAAACTCTAGATTATAACAGACAAGGAACACTTGCTTCCTGCATTACAACTTAAAGCAGTTGATTTCCCATGTTTGTGTACCATCTTTCTTGTTGATTTCATTCTCCCAGATAATATTGCAGAAAATACGTTGCAAAATCTACAATTTAAACCATGTTTAATTGTTAATCAGATTTATATTTTTATAATATACACCAATTGCTAGACAATTCTAATTATGAAAATATTTTTCTTGTTGATGGTAATGCACGTGCATTACAGACATCAAAAGAATGCCAGGGAAAACAACATCAGAACAAAGAATCTGAAATAGCATTTCGTCTATACCTTGAGAACTCTATGAAAACAAATATCATAACTCAATCCTCAAATAAATGGACTTCGGCAAATTATGAACAAGTGGCAGTTGCCATTTGAAGATCAGAAATTCCATAAGTATGCCCATACACAATAATAAATATAGACCAAATACAAAAAATTAATGCGTAGAAGTGAAAACAGTAGACTTCAAAATGTCAATACTGTCAATGAATCCACGAATATAAACCAAACAAGGTACTACAAAGGACGTTTCAGCTAACAATTTTATAGATCCTACAGGCAAAAGATCTGATAATGAGAACAAAATGATAGCTCATAGTAGGAACTTCAAAAGGGCTAGATGGATGCTGTTCATAAGCACCAAGATTGACCACCCTTTTGGGATGACAAAGCCTCTTGATAACACAAGTTTATGATGATCAGATTTGCATCGAAAAGATTAAAAGAAATGCTGGAATTGGAAGTATGAGTTGAAATTTTATACATTTCAATCCTTCCAGAAAAAGTACATATACATAAATAAAATTGTAAATTTCAGTAGAAACATTAATATCAACCAAGAAGAGTAAAAACAATATATTATTAAATGCCTTTAATTTTAATGTCTGCTATTTCTTTTCTGAAAACCGCTGGAGCAACGTTGGCGAGACGATGTGCTTCATTTATGACGTGGGAATTGAACAAATACAAAGACGATCAATCATCTCGACACCATATATCTGGTCTCAAATATAACAATTATCGAAGTTTAGGGTAACTGAAAAAAAAAAAAAATACTAAGGCAACACAATTTGATAGAAGCTATAGGGAAATTTTAAATGACCTTCATGAATTCATTTATATATATAAACATATGTTACAAAATTTTTAATGAGGATAAAAAATTTCTAACAACCTATCACCAAACAAAAATCGTATGGTTTGTCATGAAAGCAGTAACTAATTACATACACATTGGGTGAATTTCAGTGACAGTAGTCATCCCAAGTGAGGTTTTGGTTTCTTGGACTCCCCTTTCTCTTTAAGAGAGTGTTATGTTCCGCCTATGTGGTGCATATTCCACCATTAGTGCAGTCCAAGATATGAAATGATTTTATTTAGAATACCAATACCAATTCGAAATATGAAATGCTTATATTTATAATACATTGACACACCTTCAGCTCCCGAAGTGCCTAGGGACAGTCCGTGAGAAATTTGATAGCAAATGCCATCGTTGAGGTTGAGGTCTCTTGACCAGCGAAGAGCAGGAATAGTACAAAATCTGCTATAATTTCTTCTAAATGCAAGTCTTCTTTCAAGAGTTCTCCTAAGAAATCATTATGGACAACTTATGGATGCTCCCTTTCGTACTTTATACTCGCATAAATCTTTTTCATGCAAGGTGCCTTCTACGCTTATTGGTTATTCGTTTCTGAAACCCACATTGCGCCCTCCTATTATTGCATTGAAGAATCCTTCAAGGGTTTTGAAGGGTTCTTCATTTCTAGCTCCTGGCCCCAAACCCCACACAATAAATCCTGTTAAATCAACATTTGTTTGGTCATCAACAACTTTACAGTCAATCAGAGCAACTATTTCAGTGGGGGAGAAGCTGTCGGAGGCTACTCTGGCATATTTTGACAAAGAGGGCGAGATTCAAACAATAAAAGTCTCAGAGTTAACTAAGGGGAAGAAAGTGGTTATGTTGGCCATTCCCGGTGCCTTCACACCCACTTGCTCTCAGAAACATCTGCCAGGAGTTTTGGAGAAAGCCGATGAGCTGAAGGCCAAAGGGCTTGACACAATTGCGTGCGTTTCTGTAAACGATGCTTTTGTTATGAGGGCCTAGGGTCAGAATCTGAATGTAGGTGATAAGATCCTCCTGCTGGCCGATGGAAATCAAGAATTCACCAAAGCATTGGGTGTTATTCTTGATTTGAGCGATAAACCTGCGGGTTTAGGGGTTCAATCGAGGCGCTATGCGCTGTTGGCAGAGGACGGTGTCGTCAAGGTCTTGAACCTGGAAGAGGGCGATGCGTTTACCATAAGTGGTGTTGATGAACCAATTAAGGCCCTGTAAAAGATAGGTAATGAAGAAATCATTATGGACAACTTCTGGATGCTCCCTTCTGTACTTTATACTCGCATAAATATTTTTCATGCAAGGTGCCTTCTCTGCCCATTTGTTATTCGTTTATGAAACCCACATTGCGCCCTCCTATTATTGCATTGAAGAATCCTTCAAGGGTTTTGAAGGGTTCTTCATTTTTGGTTCCTGGCCCCAAACCCCACACAATAAATCATGTCAAATCAACATTTGTTCGGTCATCAACAACTTTACATTCAATCAGAGCAACTATTTCAGTGGGGGAGAAGCTGCCGGAGGCTACTCTGGCATATTTTGACAAAGAGGGCGAGATTCAAACAATAAAAGTCTCAGAGTTAACCAAGGGGCAGAAAGTGGTTCTGTTGGCCATTCCCAGTGCCTTCACACTCACTTGCTCTCAAAAACATCTGCCAGGATTTGTGGAGAAAGCCGATGAGCTGAAGGCCAAAGGGGTTGACACAATTGCATGCGTTTCTGTAAACGATGCTTTTGTTATGAGGGCCTGGGGTCAGAATCTGAATGCAGGTGATAAGATCCTCCTGCTGGCCGATGGAAATCAAGAATTCACCAAAGCATTGGGTGTTACTCTTGATTTGAGCGAAAAACCTGCGAGTTTAGGGGTTCGATCGAGGCGCTATGCATTGTTGGCAGAGGACGGTGTCGTCAAGGTGTTGAACCTAGAAGAGGGTGGTGCGTTTACCGTAAGTGGTGCTGATGAAACTCTTAAGGCCCTGTAAAAGATAGGTAATGTGTTTATGCTTTTGCCGCATAGTTTTGCTGCATATGAAACTATTCGACCCGATGCCAAATGAAACGCCCAAACCGTTTGAGCAACCCCTTTGAATCAACGGCTGAAATTGTTGCAATCGTCTAACATATAATCGTGTGGCTTACAAGATGACAGGTAGGCAGAGAGGAGAGTTTATTTCAGAGAGAAACGCCTTATGGCGTAAAAACACCGTAAGACGTAATTAAGAGAATTAACTATAAACTTGCTTGCATACCCATAAATGAAATTAATAAAAAAGAATTACAAGTGAAGACTATGTTGTTCAAATCCCATATTTCGAGATAACCAAATACGAAAATTCACTTCAGAAAACGAGTCTGAACCTAACATATAATCCTAGCTCTAATTTGACAAGAGATATGCAGAAGCTAATGTCTACTTAAGACAAACAAATTCGAAAGTAAAGATATATTCTTTCTATCACTCAACGAGATCAATAAGAGCACATACCTATGTGGTTAACCCATACAAGAATCAAGTATATTATATGTTTAATGCGCCCATATAGTAGTATCTAATATTCAATTCATAGCGTATACATGAAAACAAAATGCATCCATATTTCTAGTAAGATGGACAACAATTCGCAAAGGAAATATCACCAAATCACTAGTGCAACATAACAGGTACACCCACATGAATTCAAAATTACACACTGTACGCATAAGAACAATTAAACATTACACATAATAACTCCATTAGGGAGACTGTTTCAGAGAAAATTTATATAAATTGTAACAATCAAAACATTACAGAAGGAAAAGAGGAAATGTGAACATGGAACCGAGATTCTAGAATTGGTAGGATCTTAAGTGCGCTAAATGCAATGAAACATACCGAGAGCGCTAGTCTCTTTAATCTTAAATTACAAAACCTCACTAACAGTGGCCACCAAAATTAACAACTAACAACTTCCAGAAAGGAAAATTTTAAAAGGAGTCTAAGAATCGCTGGAGGTTTCCCAATCTAACCATTGAAGAAAGGCAGTCGTGGAAGGAGAGGAATGTGCAAAAGAACCGATCTGGAAAAACAATGTGTCCGAGTTAGTATTCGTCATGCTATGAGAACTCCAAGTGCGCGGCTAGAGAGGAACCAGATGGAGCTCTCTGTAACAAGAACCATAAGAGGCATTAGAAGTACGAAAGAAAAGGCAACCACAATCAAATCATCATGAAAGGATCCCGAAAAGGGGTAATACTTGTGAAGGAGTGGTAGAGCTGAAAACTCATCTGGTCCATTGAACCTGCACAAAAGAACCCAACACGAAAATGTGACCATATTAATAAGTACACGAACCCATAAAAGAAATGAACCGAAACTGTAGGGAGAAACTCAAGTAATACTTGTGAAGGAGTGGTAGAGCTAAAAACTCATCTGGTCCATTGAACCTGCACAAAAGAACCCAACACGAAAACGTGACCATATTAATAAGTACACGAACCCATAAAAGAAATGAACCGAAACTGTAGGGAGAAACTTACCTTCGACCATGTGGGTTAGAATGTTGGTCATGAGAGCTCCGAGCCAGCATTTGGAAAAACCTCCAGTCAAGCCTTGAGGATGAAAAATGGAAAAAAGATCAGAACCATGTAGAAGCATAGGGACAAACTACTAACTAGAAGACAAAATCTATAAATACCCGGTGAATGGGGATGACATGAGCACCTCCCCGGTAAATGGGGACGATATGAGCACCTCCCTTGTCTTTAACTGAAATCATCGCACTGGTAATGTATAGTGGACATTTAAATTAAGGGCAAGCAAAATCATTCACCTCGAGGCAAGGCAAGGCCTAGCACAAACAAAAACCCCGCTAATGTAAGCCATGATACCCTGGCACAACCATAGCCGTTCTGCAACAGGAGGGCGAAAGTTGAAACACACGGTGGGGGTTGCAGAGATCTCATCTTCATTGACAGAGGGATAGTCCAAACGAATGACTGTAAAAGATAGGTAATGTGTTTATGCTTCTGCCGCATAGTTATGTCGCATATGAACTATTCGACCCAATGCCAAATGAAACGTCCAAACCTTTTGGTATTCCTTTGAATCAACGACCGAAATTGTTGCAATCGTCTAACATATAATCGTGTGGCTTACAAAAGGACAGGTAAGCAAAGAGGAGAGTTGATTTCAGAGAGAAACACCTTACGACGTAAAAATGTACGAAGTCATCTCAAACATAAGAATAGTTACACCACCACTGAAATGTGTTAGCTAAAATATCAAACAAAAACGGAAGTGAGTCCATATGTGAGTTTGGATGAGCATAAAAAGATGTACGAAGTCATCTCAAACATAAGAATAGTTACACCACCACTAAAAGGTGTTAGCTGAAATATCAAACAAAAATGGAATGGTCGATGTATATACATTTTTGGCTTAGGTTGATTGTAGATTCCTGAATATTTAGGAATCAGACAGACATGTGCCTGGTCAAAAAATTGATGACCTCCCGAATATTTTGGGAAATTGCAATTAACTTAAAATACCGGTGTATACAAAAGTAAAACTATTCATGAATATCAACAAAATGGAACCACAAAATACCACACAGAAATTGTTTCTGGAACCTGAGAAGAAAGCCGGAAAGGTCAATAAAGATCTCCATGAACCTGCCCTTAGGGCACTCAACACCAAACCACAGGCTAGATCACGCCGATGTATAACAAAGCCATGACACTTTTGACGACATCGGTCTAGCATATATTGGATCACTTCGACCAAAGCACCTCGCCTTACCTCATATTGTGCTTCCACAAACTGCGTTAACATGAGTGAGCTCATGGCTTGCATGGCACAGACCTATAGCCAGGTATGTAACTCCATAGGCATACCCGAACCAGGTCATACACAGACCTAAACACCTCACCTCATATTTGTGTCTCCACAAATTGAGTTAACTCTGGTGAGTTCATGGTTTTTATGGCGCAGACCTATGGCCTATGCAACTCTATAGGCAAACCCTAACCATGTCATATGTTAATGTTAATGTGGTTTATTCTACAAATCTTAATCAAAGTTAAGGCTAATGTAATTGTCTTTGGGATTAATCACATTATTGACTTTTAAAACCAACTGTGATTTATCCTCACAATATAATCACATTATTAAAATTTAGAACCATATCAATCTTCCCACATATCCAAGTAGCAGAAATACATTATGACCAAAAATTAGACAAAATTATTATAAATTAGATTAATTAATAAATTATATATTATATTATTTATATTTATAAATAAAATTAAGTATATTTTGTTTATTAATTTATTATCTATTTTCATTATCAATCTTATAATGTATTAAAATTACTTGAAATAGAATAAAGGTGGTTTGAAAAGTGGTTTTCTGTCACTCTAATGGATAAAAGGAAGTCGGGCCGATAAAGGAACTGATCCATGAATTCAGCCGCTCCAAGATGGTGTTTAATGAATACACGAAGTTCTTTCGAACTACCGCAACTAAAGGAAAGTCGTACGTGAATTCCACCATACATTTTCGATGTAATAGTAACACCATACTATTCTTGTTATTGTACGGGTTTATACTGGAGCATTTTCATTGCCTCTGAACTTGTTGCTTCGCCTGTATTTAGATAATCATACTTCTCTGGACTTGAGAAAAGACAAATTGTTTAAGGATATATCTGGATGTAAGTCTCCTGTTATCTCAATGTATATATACTTGCGTGTTTTGTGCGTTTAATGTTTGAATGAATACATATACCTATATTTGTGTATTAAGTAATGTATTTTTGCTTTAGTTTAAAACGATATGGAAAAAAGAAAATCATAGATGATTTTTTTAATTATAAATGATACTTTTAAATTTTTTATTGTTTCTGCTAAATTTTAAAATGTTATTTTCAAAGTATGCCATATAATTTTTTTTTTAATATTTGTTTTATGAAATATAAAGTTTTACTTTATTTTTAAATATCTGTTTTATCAGTGTTAGATTTATTTTAAGATTTTAATATTTTTATTATTTTTAATTTTTTTTTAGATTAAGTATTAGCTTATTTTAAAGATTTTTTTTTTTTTTTTTTTTATTTGTATATTTTAATTAGAAGTGCCGATTCCTTATAAGTAAAAATTGAAAAAATAATTAATTTATATATTTATTTTTTTGAAAATAAAGATATTTAAATGAGATGAAATGAAATTATTTATTATAGATAGAAATATAAATGGTTTATTAAAAAAAAAGAGAGGTAATCAAATTGAAACCAAATGAACTTAGTTGTTAATGGTTTTTCTGAACTATGAAATTACTATTGGTAATCAAAATGAAGTTTGGATTATAAATTTTTTATGGGGGTTTAAAATAAAAATTGAGATATAAAACAAGGCAAATAGATACGTGTTGTTTCCATGAAATAGATGAAGTGATATTGAGACTAGGTGTTGTTCCCATGAAATAGATGAAGTGATACTGAGACAGAAACACGATGGGATAAGCAAAATATATATAGTGGTCCTCAAATTTTAATTCGATGAATCATGAGAATGCTTATGATATGTTATTTCGCTCTATTTGATATGTATTCAGATTGTCCTCATATTTATAAAGTTATGTCAATTTGTGTTTCTATTTATTATATGATGTCATCATATATATTTGATACAAATATGTTGATGTTATAACATATTATGGTATTTCTTGGTGCGAAACAGGTAATTACATGGAGTTTTACGGTCAATAATTTTTTGATAACAACGATGTTATATTCGCATGATGACATGCAAAAGTTGGCATGATGGATTATTTCCTATGATATTATGAAGTTATAACTAATGCATTGGTTTCACGTTGAGATGTGATGTCTGACAGGAAATCCACAAATGGGCTGAGAGGGTCAGATTATATGATGATCTTGTGGGAGCCCATACCTCTGAGGAAGAATATAAAATTCCATATGGGATAGGGACATACTCAATAAACACTACATATGTCAATGGTTCCTTTCTCTTGTATAACTCTTGATGGATAAACCTTGAGGGGCTATGAGATAATCTTGAGGAGGCCAAGTGCCTGATATTGTAGGCTAGGTGCCTAATAATGGACTAGGAGGCTGAAGTCTAGTGGGGGTGTAAGGACTTCGATGCCTGGGGCTATGAACCTTAGTAGGTGTGGAGGGAGTGGGTCAGCCTTGCGAGATGCTCGAAGTCATTGAGTACTCAGACCAGATGCTTGCCTTGGAGCAGATGACGTCTGAGTTGGGCACGAGCCTTGGGGGCAGCCTTGGACTAGGATAGATACTGATGAGGCTTATGCCTGGTTCTGAAAGTGTGAGAAAGGATAGAGATTCCTTGAGATTTCTCGGGTGTTGTGGAAACTTTCGAAGTTTGTTCATTATACAAGTTCAACAGAGGGTGTAGGGAAAATGCGAAGCAATAAATATCTAAATAAAGAAAAATTTTAATTATTCAACTTAACTTCGGGACAAAGTTCCTTAAAAACCATATGTAATATCCCCTAATAATAATAAAAATAATAAATAATATAATATAATATTAAGATTATAAATAATATGATAAACAATAAAAGAAAGATAATAATGATAAATAAATAATACAAAATTAAAGAAAGATAATAATAGTAATAAATAATCAATAATGAAGATGATTTAATAATAATCATAAACTTAAACTAGTAAAATTAAATTGAACATATATATATATATATATATATATATATATATATATATATATTATAGATAGATATATATATATATATTATATCTAATATAAAAGTATAAAACATAGTAAAAATAAGTAAAGTTAACAAAAAGTAAAAAGGAATAAAATAAGAAATAATTAAATTAAGAGAAATATTAAAGTAACACTTAAAATAAAAAAATAAAAGCTGCATGTCGATACATGGAATGTTGCATGCAAACCCCTTTCTAGTGTTTGGTCTATAGAATAGATGAAGAGGAAGATGAGAATGATCATTCCTTCCCCCATTTTCTGGGGAGAAAAGTGTTGTGAGACAAAATATGCCCTGAAAGTAATACGTTGGTTGAGGGCTCGGGCATGGCCATTTGTAGAAAGATTATGTGTAGTTAAGCCTATGGTTGGGTGGAGAGTCTTCCCCAAAAATTTGTTGCAGTTAGTGGGATTTAAATAGCATTCAACTCCGAAATTACAAGTAAGGCATATCATCGCTACATGTAAGTTTCCTTTGCTCCTACTTCTCAAAAATTTTATGCTAATAAGTTGATTCTAAATTGCATAATTGATATAATTAGTTGTTGATTTTAAAATTCGGGATCAGTTGCACTATAGAAAAGGAGAAAAAATAGCAGAAATAAAATGTCTTGTAAAAAGAAAATGTTGAATCATATGAGAGATGTTCTACACCTTATTCTCGTGAAGGAAAGCTAAGTAGAGGAAAATCCAAGCTTTACATAGCCTTTGCTGAAACAGGAAGATTGAATAACAAAAGAGAGACTATAAGAAATTGCTGCAATTATGTGGTGAAAAATAACATAAATTCAAGGAAGAAATTGTAAGCTTGAAGACACACCTTGAAGAGGACAGGAGAATAGGGGAGACGATGAAAAATCAACTAATGGAGAAATAGGTACAATGTGAAAGATTAGTCTACAATTATTTCAGCTAGAAGAGAGTTAGATGAAAAGAACATAGTGTGTAAACAGCTAGGAGAGAATATTTCATCCATGAAGGCCTCAAAAGAGAAAAAGAATAGATTAAAAGAAGCCATAGAGGATAATGAAATAGCATTAAAAAGACCATTAGAGGAAGGTACAAGAAGAGTGAATAGAAAAGAAACAAGAAAAGCCAAGCAGCAACAACAAAATCTAAAGAATGAGTTAAAGGAAATGATTCTTGCAAAATGGTCATTTCCTCCTGGAGATGAGTTGAACAAGTCCAAAATATCTCAAAGGATATCCTTTTCTCCCTTGAAATACATCAAATGTCTTTCTTGCCATGAATCGTGTTAAGTAGCAACAAAATGTAAGGGGAAGCGAAGATATTTTAATCAACAAAAGATGCATCAAACAAGAAGGCTCCCTCAAGTAAGAAAACGTAAATGACAATCATACATCAGGTACACAAAACACGTCCATTGTTACTATTATTTGTGCAATGAATTTGTACATAGATCCATTGAATGTAATTTTATGCAAAGAAGAGCACAAGAGTTCACACACCATTTTCGCCATATCTTGGTTAAATACGGCTTATTTAAGTATCAATCATGGACACAAAGACAAAGATTACAAACCTAAAAATATCCTAAAGAGCTCTAGGCATATGATGGAAGCAAATCAAAGTAGACGAAAAAATTAAGGAAATGTAGACAATTGACAGAAACCTACAAAGGTATGGCAGAGGAAGAAAAAGGAGCAACATGTGACATTAATCACCAAATGAAGTTAGTAGGGCCTCAAGGGGAGATGATCAAGGAAATAATGAATAACTTAGTCTATTATAGTGAAACACCATCTCAGGGGGAGAATCATCATAGTATCACCTTTGTTGCATTTTTTTCATAGATGAGCTTTATAGGATTATTCTTGAACTATGTTGCATTTAATCTACTTAAAATAAAATGAAAAGTGTGATTTCAACTTGTAAGATATATTGTTGCATTACAGTGAGGATCTAACAGGGGACACATTAGATGTATCAGTACTATTTCATATATTAGCTATGCAAGACATCTCATACAACCCAAGATATCTAATGAGGCTGCAAAGTATTTTGTCGATGGTTAGGAGGGCCAACCTTCCTCACAATAGTTATATTTTTTTTCTCCTTCAATATGCCACATTTGAGTAAATCCATACATTCCCTATGACAATGTTATAGGTGTAAATGTGTTTTAATGTTTTTATGACAATATGCATCAAAAAGTGAACTAGAGGCACAAAAGGAGAAGGAAATTGAAATGTAGCATATAAGAAAAGAATTGTTGAGAACAAATAACCTCATATTCAAGGTAGAAAATATCTTGAAAAAAAATTAGGGTCATGATGCTTTCATGTATATATTTAAAAAGGGTGTCTACTTAGATCGACACAGTCATTCTATTTTGTTCAATATGTGCACTAAGATAGTGTGATAGTAAATTTGATCAAGTGGCAATACTCTAAGAAAATGAATTATATTCTCACTACTTGGGAATCTAAGAAAGGGAAAGAAATAACCATTGAGTGTAAGCTTCATGGCGATAGTAGGGAAGTGTACATTGTTAAACATATATTTTGGTTGTATTCTCCCATTTGGCAGACAGATATCATGAAACACCACACAAAATCGATTATGAAACTATCTTATCTGATGGTATGAGCATATAATAAAAATTGTTTTTTAGTAATCAGCACAGAGCCAAGTCCATTCCATAGATATGAAAGAATGCAATAAATCCTCATAGATTATATTTGGATGGAGGTTCACTAAGACACTCATTGAGAAAGTAATGTGTTGGAATAAAAGTGTTATGAAACTAGTGCACAAAAGGATAGAAAAGAAAGATCAATGCCTTAGAATTCAACCTCTTCGAGGGGGAAACCTCCTATACATTACATAAATGGACAATGCTTGGATGAGACAAATGACAAGACCTCCTTTCTATATATAGGAGTCTAAGGGGTTATAATATGATCAGACCCGAAATAACAATAATAATGTAAGGGCACAATAATAACAATAGTCGGCTTCTTTGGGGCACAATAATAACAGTATGGGGACTACAAGGGTGAAACAATATAATAAGGGTGTTGCACTAATAACAATAAGGGGTTCCACTAGTAGTGTAGGGGCCTAACATGCCCCTCTCCTTTGGAAAGTGTTTTCTTCAACGCTTGAGTAGCTCTTGATGCTTATGTATAAAATCCTTGTCCTGCCATGTGCAATCTTTAGCCGGTAAGTTCTTCCACTTGATGAGATACTTTAAATTTGATCTATTATGTAGCTGTCAGGTTCTTGTTTCTATGACTACTCTAGGTTCCAATATGATATTTCCTTCCTCTTCAAATTATGGAAATATACTTTGAATTGGGATCTTTCGCAACTTTTGAATGGGTGGCCACACATCTTAGTCCTTCTTCCATTCATTCCTTGCTTCGTTTATCCAATCTGATTGGATAATAGAAATACTACAAAACAATACTTCCACATCCTCATCCTTTCTTGAGATTGAATATGCAAGAAAATTTTGCTTCCCTTTTTTATGGATGATGTCAAAGTCATAACCCAACATATTTGTGACCGATTCTTTCTATTCTTCTAAAGATAATATTTGTTCTAAAAAGTATTTAAGACAATCATGATCCATTTTTACCTTGAAGTGTCTTCCCATTGGGTAAGGTCGTCATTTCTTATGTGCATGTAGTATTGCCAACATTTCCTTCTCATACATAGCTTGCTTGAGATGTAGCCTTATAAATATCCAGTCACCTACATCCAAACTTTTTTCACTACGATGTTGACCTACATGTTGTTTCATTCAATTTTGCACCAAAGTGGTATTATCCTTTAAAAGTTGGAGAACTTGTTGTTGATGCTCGATGTGATCTTTCACTGTTTGAACCTTTTTCTTCTTCATATGTGCCTCTATCTTGAGAGTTTGAGGAGTGGTAATTTCTTCCAATGCTTTACAAGATATGGTCAGATTCATTTCCTGATGCTCAATGTGATTTTTCACTTCTTGAACATTTTTCTTCTTGATATGTCCTTCTATATTGATAGTTTGAGGAGTGGTAATTATGACCAATCCATTACAAGATATAGTTGGATTCATTTATTCTTTCTTCATGTTATATTTCACTTCTTGAGCATTTTTCTTCTTGATATTTCTTTCTATCTTGAGAGTTTGAGGAGTGGTAATTCTTTCCAATGCTTAATTCTTTCCAATGCTTTACAAGATAAGGTGAAATTAATTTCTTCTTTCTCTGGGGTTGGTTCTTAGTGTATATCCTCTTCTTTTGATGTTTTTTAATCCTTTTCTTCCTCCTCTTGATAATCTATGTAAAATAACTTTTTCTTAGCATAGTTATGACCTTTAGTACATTTGCTATCAAAATTGTAACAAAGCCTTTTTTTTTTTTCTTCCAATTGTTGTGGTGTCAACCTTGTAGGTTGTGGAAGGCTAGGAGAAGCAACACTTCCATATTTGTAGTTGTGAGGGGTAGACTACCTTGTTTCCATAATTTTTCTTTCCACTTTTCTTTCCAACTTGAATGCCCTATTCAATGAATCACGTTCCCAAGGATGAACCTCATGTTAAATTTTATCCTTTAAAGTCACTATGGAGACATCAATCCTCTGCTTCTCTGGAATATCATTTTCCCTTATATTCAATTTTTAAATGTCCTCAATGTGCTCTTCCATTGAACACTTTTGTTTGAGATCTATCAGTTGGCTAAAGAAGGTGTTTCTCTTTGTATCCTCATAATGTGTTATCATTTCCTCTCTGAAAATTGAC
>APFE030377074.1:0-19770 GCA_000404065.3 Pinus taeda | reverse complement strand
TGAGATTAATGTTCAAGTACATTGTACTATCAGTTGCATGTGTTTTCTCATGGAGAAAATTCATGCATGTAGTCACGGATTCATCCTTGAGGATTGCGTAGTTTTGAAGGATTGTTTTTCCACTTGGTAATAGGCTAAAAATCCATAAGGAACAACGGAAGGAAATAGGAGCTTGGAGGGTAGAGAGGAAGGCTGGAGAGAAGCCAAGATTGCTTGTGAGCATCTATGAGGATTGTATTGAGAGCTGGCTAGCTGTGAGAGCTAAGGCTTCGTAAAATTTGTATGTATTTTCACCATGTATGATAATACAATACTGTGGGGTTTTTATCTGAGGCTTTCCCCAAAGTATTTTGATGTGTATTGTGCCATTGATTCTTCTTCTTCTGGTTATATTGTTCAACTTGATCTTTAAGCTTCCGCAAATTGATGGTAGAAGTAGGTTATAATATTCTCCTTTGATTTATATTGCATTATCGAGTTAACCTACCACATATTTTTTGACATTTCCCCCTTGAAGAGGCTGATTTTGAAGTCGTTGGTCTATTTTTTCATCTATTTTGTGAGCTGGTTGCATAATATTTGGTATCAGAGCATTGGGTTCTATGGTTTCGCTGCCCCAAAGAAAACATCATGGAATTGTTGCTATAAATATTTTTTGACGAAGTTTCAAAAGCTTAAATTAAAAGCCATTTGAGACGAAAATGCGATGAAGCTTGGGTCTAAATTTTAGGTATATTATTGCTATATTTTTGGAGATATGGTCCAAGGAAGTTAGGGTTTTTGCAGGCTCCTTAATTACATCCCAAACAAGGGAATTTTAGAAAATCGTGATAACTTTATCTCTGAGCATCGCATCGAAATTTCGTAAGAATTTACAGAACAAGGATGGACAGGAACTTTGTTTGTAGTTTCTTCAAGTCTGAAGGTCAAAACAATGACTCGTAGAAGGTTGTACAAGTTCCCTCTACTTAATCAATAAATAATCAGGTCATCGTAGGATATTTAGTATAACTCTTTCTTAAAGAATCTAATATTGATCAGACTTGTGGAGTTAGAAAGCAAACTCAGAGGGCTATGAGAGGACGTAATTTTAGACCTTGGAGATCCTAAATTACAAAGATACATCAGATTCAATATCGATCTCCTATAAAGAGAAAAACAGGTGTCTAGTTTGTTTTTTAAATTTTCATAAGATTGGGTTGAAAAATTATTTTGAAGTGATTCAAAGGGCACGCTGAGGCATAATTATCAATAATTGATGCCCCGAAGAAAGAAAATGGAAACACCTAGTAAGAAACCTAAAAGATCTACCATGACTCATGAAGAAGAGGAAGAAATGCAACATGATATATCAAAATTACGAGATCAAGTGCAACATTTTTCACTCTCACAAAAAGTAACAGAAGCTAAGATAGATGGTTTAAAGAAATGAATGGAAGCTAATATGAATGGCGTGAAAGCTAATATGGATGGCATGGAAGCCAGGTGTTGGGTGCGGGATCCCCCAAGGGAATTTTTGGGGCTTAGAACCTAGATTTCGGTCAATTTTGCAATTCCAATGTAAAGACTCTACATTTTGTGGGCACATAGTGCATAGTTTGTTAAAGAGTCATAGGGTGGTCTGCCCTTATTTTGTTATTGTAATGTCGGTTGTAGAAGATCTACCCATGGTTCATGGACCATGGGATTGTATAAATAGAGAGAGGCTCCAAGTAGTTAAGGTAATCAATTGATCACGATATGGAAGAATAAATGATGTATGCGAGATAGATCTGAAGTGTAAAGTCTAGTTTTGGGTCATAGCATAGGTAGAGGCTCTGCAGCTGAGTGCGCAGAGGCCTAGTAGTTTGCAACTGAGTGCATGGACCCCTGTAGCTGAGTGCGTAGGGTGACTCGAAATTTGTGATCATTTGGAAGCAATAATAAAGAGAAGTTTCTATCATTTCTATGTATTTATTTCCTGTTTTATGCAACAGATATATTGGGTATGAATTGCACTTCTATTGTTTATATGATGCGTGAATATATATAATTGTTATTGTTAAGTGGATGCAAGTTATAACATTTTTTTCCACAAATATAATCAAGACCTGTTAATAAGATAAGTAATAAACTTCGCCTAGATTGGGAAATAGTGGAGATCGCTGCCCTACCAGCGCGAAAGGACTTCAACACCTGATTATTGTTGTGCGAAGGCCAATTGTAACATATCGCAAAGTTACTAAAGTTTAAGACAGAGTGCGAGGTGACCTACATGAAGACAAGGGCTAGTTGGACTAAACTAACATCACAAACATCTCACATGTGCAGAAACTTGGTTCCAACATCCCCCCATACTGCTTCAAGTGAGGCTTCAATCTGCTCTTCGCGGGCTGATACTAAAAGGGCTAGTAGTGTATGGATTTTTTTGACTTAATAACTCTGAACTTGGGTCAAGCCCCCATAAGCCAACAAATGGTTCCGTTTCCGGGACTGGAATCTGCGTAGAGATGTGTGATGTTGTATCATTGGAATCCAACTAAGAATGAAATTGAAGGCTGGCTGGACAGAAGAATTCATGAGTTCGCGGTGCAGGAGAACAGAAACCTGTGACTGTCAAAAGAAGAGTGGCTAGATAGCTACTTGTATACAGAGATCCATAAAATATTTTTCACATCCTTCTCCACTAAGCTATACAAGTGGATTGCGAAGCTAGAAGATAGCCAAGGAAGGTGGAAACATGACAGTCCTATTCTGTGGACCCCATAGCTAGTGCGAAGGTTGGAAGCATCGAAGGATAATATCACACACACCATTGATCATTGGCTTGATCAGATTATAGGAGGATTTATTACTAATTCTGCGGTCAACACCTCAATCAGCTACAACGATGCAGAGCGATGCTTTCCCAAAGGACCGTGAGGTAAGTAAGTAAAGTCTTTGAATACTTAGCTTAAAATGTTGTTGTGAAAAAAGTGAGTTATGCAGTTACCTTGATGTTTAGGCCTACGCAAAGTGGAAAATTTTACAGGAGCTAAGGAAATAAGGGTCCAAAAAATAGCCCCTTAATTTTACCTACGCGAGGAGATGAAGAAGAGCTCACGAAGGTATCTCCGCAAAGTGCTATCCATCTGATAAGGCAAAGAATTCTATGAATACCACCTCCACCCACACCACCACCGGCTTCACTGCCATCATCGCCATATTCACCCATACAAACTCCACCACCACCGTGATTCAATATGGCAGGCACAATGAAGTTTCTTGCGTGCAAAGGTTTGGGAAATGAGGATCCAAACAAATTTTAGTTCGTTGTAAATGTTGTATCGGAAGTGCAAGGCGTTATAGATGACCATATAAAGAAGGCGACATTGGCTAGCATCCTATAGGATCACGCGCTAACCTAGTATGTTAAGCACTCCAACGATAATCCAAATGCGAGAGTTGCGGATATCCAAATAACACTAAATAATGAATTTAGCAGGCCAAAGTCTCAAGCGCAGCCGATTGTGGGATTTAAAGAGATCATGATGCTACTAGGCAAGACTCCTTAGGAGCTGGACCAAAGGCTAAAATGCACGATTCACGAAGCCAATATGAATCTGACAGATGGACAACATCGCGAGTGGTTTGTAACTTTGCTACTACCACATTTAAGGAGTGCGCTATCACAACAGAAGATAACAAATCAAGTAGAGGCCCTAGCGATTTCTATGAGGTTACATGAGACCTCGATACAGGATCCTAACCTAGGAGTTCAGCAGATCCATGCACAACTGAAAAATTTGTGCCTTGAGATGTAGATTCTAAAATAGGACAAGACAGTCCAACCAGAAGTGCACGAAGAAGTGTGGTGCGTAAAATGCAAGATTCAGGGCCATGTGAAATACCACTGCCCAGTTTTTACAAATTACCTCACAGGAGGAGGACCGATGCCTTTAAGGCCAGAAGCTCAAGCAAGACCTAGCACAGTGCCTGCTTTGTGGTGCGCGGTCTATGAAATAGCTAGAAAACATGCCACGGACAATTGTCACTTGTTACAAAAGTATACACATAACTCACAACAGTTGTTCTGCAACTTTCATAAGTCAGTTGGACATGACGAGCGTACCTACAGAAGTTATGAGTTGATCATGGATGGAACTCCCACCTACATAGTTCAAGCCGAAACGCGACCCCTTAACCATAATGTAGGAATGACACAAACATGATTTCAGTGGCGCAGACGAGGCTAAGGTGGAGGAGGACCTGTAAGAGGTTGCGAACAATTTATTTGCTACAATTGTGGAGGACCAGGACACTATGCCTGTGATTGCACTAATCCAATGCATCTGTCATGTTTGTATTGCACGTTATTTGATCATGAGATAGAAGATTATCCTATGCTAATAGCTAGGATACGCGACAAAGGAGCACTACCACCTTCCCTGACTTAGAACCTGCATATGATGAGGTCTGACATGCGCGAGGAAGATACGAACGTGAACATTGTGCTCCGAAGTGGAATCACGACAAGAGGTGACAAAGGCAAACAACCAAAAGATAGTACTTGGGTTCACAAAGCTCCAATGGAAGAGGCTAAGCTTGATTTGGATCACACTCGGGAAACCTCCATGGAAGCTAAGAAGACCTTCGCTGATGCCTCCACTTCGGGAAGAAAAGATATATCGAAGCCGGAAATGGACCCATCTATGCTAACAACGTTCTTGGAAACTTGTATGAAGTTACTGTGCGACAGTAAGGCTGTTAAAGGGTTACAGGAACTCATCAATAGATGTTCTGAAATTGTGCTAGGAGAACCTCATGTATTCCGGAAGATTGGAAAGCATAAGACAAGAATGGGACAAGAAATGACACTAACCGCGCAGATCAGAGAATATGAGATGGATCAAGTCATTCTAGATTTGGGATCGGATGTGAATTTTCTGTCAAAACAGACATGGGAGTGAATGGGGCAACCTGCACTGCAATGGTCTCTAATTCAGCTAAGGACGTTGAGCCAGCAGAAAATTCTACCCATGGCACGATTTGCATCGAATAACTGTGGATATTGATGGAGAGAGCGCACTGATGAATTTTGAAGTGATAGAGATTATTGATGACAACATTCCATACCCCATGCTCTTGTGAATCAATTGGACCACTGACATGAATAGGCTAATTAATCTAAAGAAGTGCAAAATGATATTTGAGAAGAAATCATTGTGCCCAATTGTACCTTTGGACCCTGCCGAAGGATCACAGTATACGAAACCAATGCGTGACTATGAAAGTGATGATGATTTGGACTGCGCCTACAAGACAACAGTGAGAGACCAAGACTAGGTGAATCCCACCACAGATGGGTAGATTACATGGGAGCATGAGAGCTCCTGCACTTTGGATTCTGACGAAGAAATAGAGCAATGGCAGAATCAGTTACACGAAGTAAGTACATTGAATTGCAATATGATGACCAAGTCGCTATGTTGCGTGTCGACATAACTAAGAGATATAATTGCCTATGATGTTCTGAATGAGGTAGATACCTTCTTTGATCCATTTGAAAGGGAGGTTCTGGAAAAACAATGCTTCCATGCCTTGGATTGGGTAATACACGCTACGCCCGCGAGATGGTGGGGTACACATAAAGGAAGCTTTGACGATTGGCGCAAATGTAGCAGGATGATGAGAGCATGATTTGGGAAGCCTAAGCTACGACTGACAAACAAGTACAATGGACAGGATGGTCCACATGTGCATCCAACTAGGAGGATGCAGGCCTATGGAGAAGAGCCCCAACCTGCGCGAATACACATGTATCCGTGCTAAAATACCTGGTCAATAAGCATGTGTTGGGGGGGCGAATGTGCTGATGGCTATTAATGTTGGGAAAACATTATGCAGTAAGAAAATCATGCAGAAGCATTAAACAATGTACTGGAAATCGCGCTAACCAATGTATGCAATACTCAACGAAGTGATTGGGAACTATGCGTACCTGCAGTGTTATGGGATTATTGGACGACATGCAAGAAACTGACGGGACATACACCTTTTGGACTTGTCTATGGAATGAAAGACATAATGCCTATGGAATACATCCTGCCTAGTCTACACATAGTAGTGCTCATAGATACGATAAATCGTGGAGCCCTAGAGGAGAGGCTCACACAGCTGGAGGATCTCGAAGAAGAACGATTTTTGGCTAGATTTCACTAGCAGGTCCAAAAGCAGCACAAAAAGGCATGGCATGATCAGCATATTAAGCTGCGTGCATTTAAGGCGAATGATTTGGTGCTGTTGTATGATAGTAAGTTTGATGAATTCCAAGGGAAACTCAGAATGCATTGGCTAGGACCATATGTTATTAAGGAGATCACAGATGATGTCGCGATACAGTTGACAAAGTTAAATGAAGAACCCTTCCCCAGAAAAGCGAATGGCAGTCGTATGAAGCCATACACAAGTGGCCCAACCATCTAACTAGCTGACAGAAGCACAGTCTTATCACTCCAGGCAGCTAAAATGAGGCGCGGGACTATAAACTACTCCACCCGACAACTGTGTGATCTCAGCACTATGTGCAGTAGCGAAGTGTCACGGGGTCCGCGACAGTGCGAGGGTAGCTGCACTACCATGCAGGTCGGCTAGAATGTGATCGTTGCAGTCATTGTTTGTGATGTGATTCTTGGTTTGAGACTAGATGGAGTGGGCAGGAGGCAGTAAGATGAACTTTATGGGCTAGATTCTCAAAAATATGCCACCAATCAAGCATTAATGGACCAAATTTGGGGGGACCGGTTGAATTCAAATTCAAAAGGCATTATAAATTACAAAGGGTTGTCCAGCAAACAACACGTGGCATTTTGAGAACTGAGTTTTTGCACACTCAGATATTCATGAATCGAGACTTGTTCGATATTCTAAAGGCCAATTCGTTGCTTGTGCAATTACCAGAGACATTGAGAGAATTGTAGAATCACACTATGGAAGCACCCAAAGAATTCATGGATACAGGAGCAATGACCGCCGATGAAGCCACACAGGAAGTTACAGAAGTAGAGGCCCCGGAGAGCACCAATATAGCCACTCAAATCCCTAAATCACCACGTGCGCCAAGACCCAAGAACGATAAGCAGGCCATGGTACCGGTACACGTCTCGCCTAGAAATCCATTAAGGACTAAGCTCACCATGTAGGAAAAGAGGAAGGGCATCAATTTGGAGGTCGATGAGAAGGAAGAATTTGAAGAGATCCTGGTGGAGGAAGAGGATGTAGAGATGGAATTCGAAACCCGGGGTGTAGACCCTCTCACCAATTTTCTTGCATATGTTCCTCCACAAAAGGGTAAAGAAAAGGTGCCCAAAGATATAAATGAGAGCGAGATCTCTTTGCAAACTCCACTACTCCCAGATGATATTTTATTTGAAGGAGCACACTTGGGATGAGTGCCCATGCTGAAATTTGAAGATTGGGACGTCATTGGGCACGAGAAGTTACTACATCTCACGATCACGTAGCTAATGCACTAGAAGAAAGACACGTCAACTGGAATAATAGATTTGGAGTTGCGCAAATGGCTGAGAGGTGTAGAGAAGGAGGGATTTCTAAACCTGCTCTAGGTGTCACATTACCATCGCACCCCAGTGACCATTTTTATCATTAGGCAACTACTCTACTTAGTGCATGATGGGTGCTTATGGCTAGAGGAGCCCATCCCCATCACAGACCATCTGATTCACAAGATTACACTACTGCTCTATGCAGGGGAGGACCTAACGAACATTTCAGAAGGGAAGAGTGAGGATTTGGCCATCGTGGAGGCCATGAAAAAGAAGTTTAAGTTGGAAAAGAGGAATCGAGGGTATGTTATTTCCATCATCAACAACCCTACTGTCAAGGTCATGACACAGATATTGGCAGGAAAATTGATGCGGAAGTGTCGCAGAGAAGAGGTGCCCACACTGGTGGTTGCACTAGCAACGCAATGGGCATAAGGGCTCCAGTTCAACTCGGAAAACTATCTATGGAGTGAGTTCCTTGAGAACTACCATGATGCACAGGAGCAGGAAAAAACATTTCATTATGCATGGCTTCTATTGTCAATAGTACTGGTGTCATGGGAATTTACTTAAGATATCTAGTTCTCGACGAGCGTGCAGGACCTTCCAAAGGTAGCGAAGTATGCTTCGCTATGGAAAACCAGCGACACACAAGGGATAAGAGAGAGTAAGATATTTTGGGTGCTCATGGAGATGAAGATCAGAATGGGGATTAATCACAAGCCATAGTTATCACCCATGGTCTACAACAATTTGTAAAGCTTTACAGAGTTCAAAGCAGACTTCCACCATGTGTTCATCAGGGCACGGAATGACCCCATGAAGACATGGCATGAGTTACCATACCTGGCGACTGACGATTTCATATTCACAATGCTTGATTCTTGGCTGCCGGAGTGGCATGCTGCTGCTGGCTTCATGGTGTAAGTGGAAGAAGGAAGAGATGAAACTGCCGATGGTGCAGCTCGTAGAAAAGCACAGGAATGAAGAAGTAGCGGCTAAGTCCTAGGTAGCACATGACGCTATGAAGTTGGCTGAGGAACAGCAGAAGAAGAGCGCGATGGGCAGAAGTCACCTTCACCCGAGCTAGAGACTAATACAGAGCAAGGTGGCATGGACCTGCAGACAATTTCCACCCAGCTAAAATGTCTGCGCCCAAGAGAACAGGTAGGGTCGTGAAAGAAGACGAAGGCGACCCTATCACCCTTACTGAAGGGGATCTACATCACATTGGCGAGATGGTGAGGGATGTCACCACGGAGGCCCTCTAGGAGTTTGAGGAGCAACACCAAATGGTATTGGGGGCTCTCTAGATAGAGATATAGGAGTTGCATGTGTGCACTCCATAGGCTGGCACTATATCAACTAGTGTCGCAATCGGCGCTTCCGCGGCCGAGGAAATGTTGCAAGCCCGGATGAGCAATACAATAGTGATGCTAGATGGAGCACTTGTTACAGAAAATGAGGTCAATAGGTCTATTGTCAGTGTGTTGAAAGGGATCGGGTTAAACATGGTTGCGCTCCCTTGGGAGACCCTCTATATTCTACAGGATGGAGTCTTTGCAGAGCTATGGGCTAGGGAGAGCTGCGCGATACAGGTAATGAGCGAGGAGCGCATCAAATTTGAGCAGTTGAGCCTATTGTGCAACAAGGCCATGGAGCATAATAGATAGATAGTGAAGGTGTTGAAGGAAGTCTACCAGATGTTCTCGGAGTTGGCCATCCAAGTAGAGGACCTAGTGGAGACACGCATCAGAATGTTAGTGACAGGGTTTAGCTAGCGCTGAACCTTTAGATAATAGAATTATGGATGAAGTCGTGGCCTTCAACTCTACTGTAGGTTAAGGAACAACGCGCCACCATGATCATAACAACAATGGTGGTGATTAACAATGCAGTGACAAAATGCACAAAGCTGTTTGAGAAGTTACTCAAGGTCCTCACCACCCTTCAGGACGACCCGAACATAGAGTTCCTAGAGACAAACACTTGCGAACTGCAGCAAAAATACAACAAAGTTAAAGGGTATGCGCAGATGGTTGCCCTTACACAGAGGCTCGCTAGGATGCAGCATGAAAAGATGCTCAAGGAGGAGGTGGATGCTACTCGGCATAAAGAAGCAACTTTGAAAGCGCGCCTACAACCATGGATTTATGAGGCTTATAGCATTATAGCCTCCATTGAAGCAAATCTCACAGCTACAATCAAATCAGGAGAGGGTTCAGGGTAGCAGCTCAATGGCAGCGGTCACCAAATAGCACGTCGAGGAAGTTCAGTAGGCAGTCACTTAGTGCGTTGCCAAACTTGCAGTGATCCAGTTAGAGTTGGGAGGTCATTGTGCAAAGATCTCTGCACCGACAGAGTGACTCGAGGGCGAGTGACGATGTTTGTGTTGGGGGCCTGTTGGGCGCGAGATCCCCCAAGGGATGTTTTGGGGCTTAGAGCCTAGATTTTGGTCAATTTTGTAGTTCCAATTGTAAACACTCCAGATTTTGTGGGGGTGGAGCATATAGTTTGTTAAGGAGTCATAGGGTTGTCCACCCTTATCTTTTTATTGTAATGTCGGTTGTAGAAGATCTACCCATGTTCTGTGGACCATGGGATTATATAAATAGAGCGATGTTCCAAGTAGTTAAGGCAATCAATTGATCACGATATGGAAGAATAAATGATGTATGTGAGATAGATCTAAAGTGTAAAGTCTAGTTCTGGGTCATAGCATAGGTAGAGGCTTTGTAGCTAAGTGCGCAGAGGCCTAGTACTCTGCCATTGAGTGCGCGGACCCCTGTAGCTGAGTGCGCAGGGTGAGTCAAAGTCTGTAATCATTTGGAAGAAATAATAAAGAGAAGTTTCTATCATTTATGTGTATTTATTTCCTATTTTATGCATCAGATATATTGGATATGAATTGCACTTCTATTATTTGTATGATGCGCGAATATATATAACTATTATTGTTAAGTGAATGCAAGTTAGAACATCTATTTATGCAAAGATAATCAAGACCTGTTAATAAGATAAGTAAGACACTTCACGTAGATTGGGAAATAGTGGAGATCACTGCCCCAGCAACGCAAAAGGACTTCAGCCCCTGGTTAGGGCAACACGAAGGCCGATTGTAACAAATCAAGAAGGTACTGAAGGTTAGAACATAGAGCGAAGTGACCTGCATGAAGGCAAGGTCTAGTCGGACTAAACCAACATCACGGACATCCCAAGGGTGTAGAAGCTTGGTTCCATTATCCTCCCATACTACTTCGGGTGAGACTTTTGTCCACGCTCCGCAAGCTGATGCCGCAAGGGCCAGTAGCGTAGGGATTTGTTTGGCTGAATAACTCTGAACCTGGGTTAGCTGCCCATACGACAACACTAAGATGAATGTTGTGGAAGCCAAGATGATTGGTGTGGAAGCTAAGATGGATGGTATAGAAGAAAAACTTAAAGGAAAAATGGAAGATTTGAACATAGAGTTGACAAATTTGCTACAATAAATGCTTACTAATGCTGAAAGGGTGGTAAAGAAAACTCGTGATGAGAACAAAAGAAATATTAATCTCGATTTCATAGACTCTAACATTGGATTGAAGACCTGCCATGTTCCAAATATCGATATGAGGAATTTTGATGGCAAGGATCCCGCAACATGGATACTATAGACGGAGCAATATTTTAATCTCCATAATGTGCAAAACACACAAAAGGTACCCATTGCAACTTTATATTTGGAACGAAATATGTTTGTATGGTATCGATGGCTTTTATCTTGTAAACAAATTGTCACTTTGGCAATTTTTACATAAGAAATGATAGCACATTATGAGGATAAGAAACCAACGTTTTTTTTAGACAATTGATAGATCTCAAACAAAAGTGTTCAATGATGGAGCACATTGAAGACTTCCAAAAATTGAATATAAGGGTAAAAGATATTCTAGAGGAGCATAGGATTCATGTGGTCATAGGGACCTTAAATGATAACATCCAACATGAGGTTCACCTTTGGGAACCTGATTCATTGGAGAAGGCATTCAGGTTGGCAAGAAAAATGGAAAGAAAAATTATGCCAACAAGGAAGCCTACCACTCACAACTATAAAGATGGAAGTTTTGTTGCCCCTGGCCATCCATATCCTACAAGGTTGACACCACAAGAATTGAAAGAAAAAAAAGAAAAAGTGCTTTGTTGTAGTTGTGATAGAAAATACACTAAAGGTCATAAGTGTGCTGAGAAGAAATTATTTTACATAGATTGTGAAGAGGAGGACAAAAAGGAAAAAGAAATGTCAAAAAAGAGGATATACACCAGGAACAAACCATAGAGAAAGAAGAAATGAATTCAACCATATCATGTAATGCATTGATAGGAATTACCACTCCTCAAGCTATCAAGATAGAGGGACATATCAAGAAGAAAATGGTAATAATGTTGACTGGTTTGGGCAAAACCAATAATTTTATTCATTGTAAGATAGCGAAGGAATTGAATTGCTTCCTATATCCAGCACTAGAGTGTCAAGTGATGGTTGCAATTTGAGGAACAATAAATTTTTCTATAAAGTGCCATAATATCAAGCTATCCATGGGAGAATATGTATTGAATAGCCCAATGCTTTCCATTCCAATGGGTGGTGCTAATGTTGTACTAGGAATTCAATGGATACAATATTTGGGTATGGTAGCTTTTAATTTTCAAAAACTTTTCATGAAATATTTTTCAGAAGGAAAGGAATTTGAATTAAGCGGTATTGCAAGGAAACCGAGAAAGATAGTTATCTTTAACGGAATCACAAATCTTCTAAAGAAATAACAATGAGGTGTAATTTCACAATTACATTTGCTAAATGTTCCCACATCAAAATCATCTATTTCTCTGGATCTCCAAAATGTCTTGGACAATCATTCCAAGGTATTTGTGACTCCCAAAGGCCTCCCACCTATTCATGATCATGACCATGCTATTCATTTGATTCCATCAAGTGTTCCTCCAAACATCAGGCCTTATAGATATCCCTATGCCCAAAAGAGTGAAATTGAACATATGGCTGTAGAAATGCTAGAGGCTGGTTTAATTCAACCTAGTCAAAGTTATTTCTCTGATCTAGTAGTACTGGTGCACAAGAAGGATGGATCACCCTGCATGTTTTTGGATTATAGGGAGCTCAACAAGCTCACTATTAAAGATAAATTTCCCATTCCTGTCATTGATGAATTATTGGATGAATTGCATGGATCAATTTACTTCAACAAGTTGGATATTCATTCAGGGTATCATGAAATCAAAATGAAGACTGAAGACATTCTGAAAAACAACATTTAGAACTCATGAGGGTCATTATGAATTCTTGGTCATGCCTTTTGGCCTTACCAATGCACCTTCTACATTTCAAGGTTTGATGAATTCCATTTTCAAACTTTTCCTTAGAAAATTAGTGTTAGTATTTTTTGATGATATACTAATCTACAAAAAGTCTTGGAAGGATCATGTTCAACATGTTGACAGGGTCCTCAAACTACTGGAGGAGAAATAATTATATGCAAAAAGCTCCAAATGTTTTTTGGATTAAAAGAGGTGCAATATTTGGGTCATATTGTATCTCATGAAGGTGTTAAGGTAGACCCTAGCAAAATTAAAGCCATTAACAAATGAAAAATCCCCACATCTATAAATCATATACAAGGATTTCCTAGGTTGACAAGGTATTATGCTAAGTTTGTTAAGAATTATAGGAGAATAGCAGCACCTGTAGCAACATTATTGAAGAAAGAAGCAACGAAGGCCTTTGAACATCTTAAAGAGGCAATGTGCCAAGCATGGGTCTTAGCTATGCCACACTTCACAAAAACCTTTATTGTGGAATGTGATGCCTCAGGAAATGGAATTGGTGTTTTTTTAATGCAAGAAGAAAAACCCATTGCTTTCAAAAGTCATCCAAGAAAAGGAGAGTATTTACCCAAAGCTATTTATGAGAAAGAGATGTTGGCAATACTACACGCACTTAATAAATTATGACCGTACCTAACGGGAAGACACTTCAAGGTAAAAACAGATCATGATTGTCTTAAATAATTTTTAGAACAAAAATTATCTTCAGAAGAGAAGAAAAAATGGGTCACAAAGATGTTTGGTTATGAATTTGAAATCATTTACCAAAAATGGAAGCAAAATGTTGTGGCAGATGCACTCTTAAGAAACGATGAGGATGTGGAAGCATTGTTTTGTGCCATTTCTATTATCCAACTAGATTGGATAAACAAAGCAAGGGATGAATGGAAAAATGATGAATAAGTGTGGGAACTCACTCAAAAGTTACAACAAGATCCTAGTACAACTGAAACATTTAGCTGGAAAAATGATTCATTATGGTACAAAGATTTCTTATACCTATCTAAGAATTCGCAACTTAGATGAAAGATTCTTATGGAATTTCACACCTATCCCTTAGGAGGGCAATAAGGATTTTTAAAAACTTACCATAGGGTTAAGAAGGAATTTTTTTGGGATGGTCTTAAATCTAATATTCAAAAGTTTGTGGTGGAATGTTTGGTTTGCCAACAAAATAATGTTGAAACAATTAAGACCCCAGGTCTATTACAACCTTTATCCATTCCAATTCAATGTTGGGAGGAGGTTTTAATGGATTTTATCACAAGTTTACCCAAGTCCGAAGGAAAGAGTGTCATCATGGTGGTAGTTGACAAAGTTACCAAATATGCACACTTTTGTGCATTATCTCATCAATTTAAAGCTGGTACAATTTGTACCACATTTATGGAAACAATTCAAAATCTACATAGAAACCCAACGATTATTGTAAGTGATAGAGATCCCATTTTCACTCGAAATTTTTGGACAAAATTATTTTCTTATCTTAATACTTAGTTAGCTCATAACACATATTATCATCGTCAATCTGATGGGAAAATTGAGATATTAAACAAATTTTTAGAAGGATATCTTCATTTCTTTGTATATGATAAACAAACACAATGGGTCAAATGGTTGCCTCTGGCTAAATGGTGGTATAACACTTCCTTCCATACTGTAGCAAAAATGACCCCATTTATGGAACTTTACAGATATCATCCATTGTCCATCACATCATATTTAAGAGAAAATTCTAAGGTTCAAGAAGTGGAAGATCACATTGAGCATCAACAAACAAGTTCTCCAACTCTTAAAGGATAACCTCACTTTTGCGCAGAATAGAATGAAACAACAGGCATATCAACATCACTGTGAAATAAGTTTTGATGTAGGTGACTAGGTATTTCTACGACTATAACCAGATAAACAAATGTTCCTAAATCAAGCCAATATGGATAATAAATTATCACCAAAGTATTATGATCCATACAAGGTGTTGCAAAAGATTGGTACTATGGCATACAAATTGGAGCTTCTTACAACTTCCCGAGTGCACCCAATTTTCCATGTTTCATGCTTAAAGAAGGTTATAGGTGGTAAGCTCCCAATTCAGACAATATTTCCAGAAATTGATGAGGAAGGAAAAATCATATTCAAACTTCAAGTAGTCATAGAAGCAACAACTCGAAAACTATGAAATTGATCATTGTCGAAGTATCTCATCAAGTGGAAGAAATTACCTCCGAAACATTCCTCATGGGAGGATGAGAATTTTATACAGAAGAATCCAGAACTACTCAAGCATTGAGGAGAACACTTTTATGAAGGAGAGGGTCATGTTAGGTCCCTATAATACTAGTGATTCCCCCATTACTATTGTCATTGTAGCCCTTATTGTTATTTTGTGCCCCATAGAAGCCCACTATGGTTATTTTTGTGGCCATATATTATTATTGTTATGTCACCTTTGATTATAATATGACCCCTTACACTCATTTTATATATAAAGGAGTGTTTTTCATTTGTATGATCCAATAATTGTTCATTTGTGTAATGTAAAGGAGTTTTCCCCCTCGAAGAGGTCGATTTTGAAGTCGTTGATCTATCTTTTCTTTTACTTTGTGAGATGGTTGCATAAAAATGAGGTTGTTGTTCTTGATGATGATCTGGTTATGGATGTGTACGATCTTTCATTTGACGATTTTAGAAGAAGATTGTACAAGAGAGGAGGAAACAGTTTCTGGATGATCACATGCCGCCTACATTCATGAAGGAATGGGTGATAGTGCCAGATGTCAGTAAGAATCCTGCTGCCATTATCAATGCCACATTGGACTATGTAGAAGCAACGAGCTAAAAAGTTTAGTTCCTGTTGGTCGAGAATGAACAAATAGCAAAGAACTTGTAGGTGATAAGGCAAGAGGCAGAACAACTTAGAGAGCAGAGCGTAGTTTCCACAATGGAAGAGATGAGGAAAGCGATACTTGATGAAGTATCAACACTTGAGACTATCATGCGGAAGCTCTATGACAGATTTGTCACCATACATAACACATTTGTCCACGTGCATGGCTTACAAAAGCGGAGAAAAAGGTTTGTTCAAACTATCAAGAACATGCATGCTGCAAGAGCGAAAAATGCAGTACAAACGAGCCTCACTTCAAATTCCAAAGATGATGAAACCTTAGGCAGACCTAGAGAAAACAGAGGTCTTAATTTTGATCTAGAACTATGATCATCTTGCCCCATTCATCACCAGAATACAGGCCTCATATGCATGGTTGTACAAGAGTTTGGATGTCATGGTGAGAATGCATAGGATCTCTTCAATATTTTCCCTCACTGAGGATAAAAACAAAAATCAATTCTGGCTATAGATTGATAGGCACATGGAGAAACTAAGGTGAGAGGCCACCAGGGATGACTTGCAGCTCAGTGCACATAACATGAAAAAGTACATTGGTGGTCCCTTCATGGTCAACACCATGTTGCATATGCTTCAGGATGAGTTGGGTACATGTTCCATAACCATATACCAAGATGTTATAGAAGCAAGAGTCCACTATCAAAAAGACACCATCAAGAAATTTGGGGACATCATCTCACATCGCCAAGCTTGACATGAGTATGTAACCGAGAAGCACGAAGTGGAGGTTTTTGAGTTTGTCTTTGCCCAAACTTCAGAGTCATAGTGTTTTGTCTTGTTAGGTTGTCTCTAGCCTATTTTGTCTCACCTGGGTACATCTGGAAAACATAATATTATTTGTAAACATGTTGTAAGTGAACTTCCAAGTTTCATTAGTGGAATATGAAAGGTCATCATATTATGTAATGAGTTATTTGTAAATAATTTGAAGAATCATGAGGGTAGTCAAAGAGTCACAAAGGGGAATGTTAAGGGTCACCCCACCGTTTATTATAAATAGAACCTCATAACCCATAGAAGTGGATTTTTGGAGCCAAGCTTTTGGCTAGGCTTAGGCTTAGAAAAGGCTTGCGAGTATTGTGACGAGCCTTGGATTATCCACAATGTAGATCGAGTATACTTCTTTGGAGGAGTAGGCATTCTTGACTATAATGTTCCACTATTGGGGCTAGTGGTTGTCTATGGTGTATGCATGGATGGAAATTTCTTTATAATAATAATAACAGAGCCAACACGCTTACATGCATATGTTGTTATTTTCATTGGACTATTCTGGTTTCTTTAGCAATGTATGTTGTTTAACTTACACATTTTCTTATGAACTACTTTGTATGTAATTGTATGAATCTTGTTGAATGCATGTTGTTGGATTAACCAGTAACTTTAATTTGTGGACTATTCTTTATTTTAGCTTGTGATGTCATTCTGCTCATGTGTTCCTTTCAAGCAGTGTACTATTATAGGCTTCTAAGGGGTACACTTCCCTTTCCCCTCAGTGTGTTAGAACCCCCCATGCATCGCACTTGATTCACCACAAGGTCACACAGCTGCTTTAGCCCAAAGTTATCATACTTATCTCTACACGCTACAGCAGTTAAGGAATTACATTACCACCCATTACGGGGAATCCTACTCCGAACGGGTTGAGGTCTAGTTGGTACTTCTTACCAGGGAGATCCCCAAAACGTTAGCAAGTCCAGCACCGTCAACAACATATTAAAATATAACAAAATAAAATAGGATTTGAAGCATCAAAACCGATAGTTTTTGTGAAACTAAAGAATTAATTCTAAAGTGTTGTATGTTCAAGTGAAATTCAACAGGAAAGTAGGGATCTACTCCTCATCCTCAGAGTCTTTGTAATTGATACTAAGTAGCATGTCAGGTGCATGTACTTCAATATAAGTTGCCCATTGTGAAAATAAGTCATACATTGTAGAGAAACAAATGGGAGGAAACTAATTGATGTTGATCTGAAAGATGGAAATTAATCCTTGTGACTCTTTCTTCTTCCTCCAATATTTGACCTCAAACTTGGAAATAAGTCTGATTTTCTCTAAAGGAAGTTGAATAAAATTTTTGAAACTTTGTTTTGTCGAAACTGTGATGTTTTTTATTTCTTCCTAGTCGTTGGCAACAAGATCTCATGCTTATTGTTTTAATTCTCCTAGAGCTTCTTCCTTTAATGACTTTCTACCCAATAGGTCAAATTATTCTATAGAGTATGTTCCTTTTGCCCAAATTGATAAACATTTCTCATAGGCCATTTGTATGCATGCTTTAATTTCGCTTTTCTCTCTCCCCCTCCAACTTAGCGAAGAAAACATTAATCTTTTATCTCTCTTATAAATTATTGGAATTTTAGTAGATTATTTTTTTTTTCCCAATCAATTATATATAGAAACTTGATTTTAATTGATTTGTCTTCTTCTACCAATGAATCAATTCTTTCACTTAAATCTTTAATTTCTTGATAAAGCATTGAGATTTTATCTATTTTTTTATAGAACTTTGATTGGTTCTTCCTTAGACAAATTTGTAAAGCTTGATCTTTAAAAATGTGGAGACTCTGTGTTTCCACTTGATTCTCGTTCGCTTTATATTTAAGAGATTCAATTTCCAATGGTAAAGTTGTGACAATATGGCGAAAAAAAATATGCTTCTTTCTTCCAGATACCAGTTTGATCTTCATGTAATCTTCTCAATTCTTGAATCTCTTGTCCATGTTTTCAATTCACTTGTTCCATTTTTTTTTTTAAATATTTCTCCAATTTTTCTTATTCTAAAGTAATCCTTGAATTAAATTAGCAGAATGTCACTACTAATTTTCTTCATTAAAAAATTCATTTTTCTTCAACTTTTCCTCTAAAACTTTAATTTTATATAAATTGTTGTCATATGAAGCTGTGAGCTCATTCAAATGATACTAATTGTAAGTGACAAAAGCTCCTAAATCTTAGGAATATTCCTGACATTTTTCCTTTACATCATCTTGAGCCTTCCAGCTAAATTCAAATATAGTTTCCAGAGTATCATGTTTTCTTTTCTTTGGTCTTCGGACAATTGATTTCGTTTGACTATTAAAATAACAATTTGTCTACGATGGAATAGCATCTGCAATTGGATCTAATTCAGAAAGAGGGTTAAATAAGAATGATTCCCAAGGAATTTTAGCAGAAACGAGCGTTACCGATGTTTCAAGAGATACAATATATATGGTATCAGGTTGTTATATGATTCCATTTTTTCTCATTTTCCTTGGTACTGGTTTCGGTAGATACCTATTTTTCTCTCTCCTTAGGTACTTCCATTTCTTTGACTTCTGCACTTTCTCGTTTTCTTCATCTATTTTCTTAGGAGAATTAATGTGAATAATCTCATGTTCATTTGTTTGTTATTTTTCTAGAGTCTTTGCTCTTCCTATAGGTTCTTGTTCCTCTTTCAGATTTTGTATTGATGTGGATTCAACTTCCTCACTCGTGACAACAAAACCTTCTAATTTTTCACTTTATATTTCTTTTCCCTTCTGAGAAACAACAGAAGCCTCTAAAGAGAGTTCATTGAAATTAAATTGCAAAAATTCAGTAGACTTTTACTCTTGGAATGAAATTTTGAGGTGTAGAGCCTTTTCCTTTAGAAAATTTTCATACATTTCCTCTCTATATTATTGCAATTGTCATATTGATTTAGTATGCAGGACTTTGCTTCTTTGGACAACTTGCTGAAAATAATCAATGCATATAAAAAACTCATCGAAAGGTGGTTCCTAATAAATCAATTTTTTAATATAAATAACCGTTATATAATTATTTCCAATGAAACCTTGAGGATCATAGTTAAAATTGGTAGAGTAAATAACCAAATTTCCTCAATCTCTTTGGCTTCTATTTTTTTCGTGCCCTTTGTGTTGGATATTAATGTCACAAAACCTTATTGGGAAATTAGGCCAGAGCTTCT
>APFE030377064.1:0-12291 GCA_000404065.3 Pinus taeda | reverse complement strand
AATATACTACTAGATGGTAAAATTGAGGAAACCAATTAATGACTAAGATAAAAATTACTAAAAGTTGGTCACGTTATAAAATACTAAAAATTAGCTACTATTGGTCACCGACTGAAAAATGTTCATTTATATGCAAATTTTAGTTGTTTTTTAGTAACTAATTAGTCATTTTGTACTAGTATTAGCACTCTTTCCCATAATTTTCTGGTTGATCATAGTTAATATTATTTACACAAATAAAACAACATTTATCATCCATGTCTATCCTTTCACATGACCCATAGTTTTACCAAATCCTTTGCAGTAAAATAAAATATTTACAACTTTTACCAAGGTGTTACAGGTTTGATCCTTTTTATACACTTGTAATCTGAATGAAGTGGATTTATAGAGCCTTTTCATGAGGAGAATTATAGTGTCTCTCTAATGAACGTAAGTAGAATGTTGTCTCAATTAATAATAAAAGTTGGAAAGTAATAAAAATAATTAATTCAATTGTATATGGTTAATTTTGTTTATTATAAAATACTAATAGTTTTTTAGGTTAAAAGAAAATACATATCACATTGTTTATAATTATATAATATTATTATATATTATATTATATATATATTATATATGATATTTTATCTATAAATTTAATATGTTTTTACCATATAAATTAAAATTATTTTCCTCATCATATTTAATTTTAATTAAGCACATAAAAATCAATTCATATAACAATATTTTAACTATGAATACTCACCCCACTTTACTATGGTATATTAACTTGTAAATGACTTTGTTACAATCCACAGTCATACGATGACTTATAATCACATGCCCAAAAACCATAAAACCAAATGTATTTCACAATCAAATTATTTTATTTAAATTCATTTTTATAACTTGTTTTAATTAAATCCAAAAGGTTAAAATCACATTTGAGATATCTCTAAACCCTCTATCCTCCTACTAAAAATATTTTGTGGATATTTCATGCGATTAAATCATTGTTTTAATAAAATTAAAAGTGAGAATAAGGTTTTAATTAAATTAAAAATAAGAATATTTGTATATATGAGATGTGAAATTTATAACAACCTAGATCCATCTTACCTCGAACCTGTCAACTTCAAGTGGGATCAAATATCTTTAGTGAAAACTTATTTTTATGCAAATTTGTAGGAAATGTTTTCCTCAAGAGATTTGATCCATTTTGGTTTGTAGCTCCGAGGCTAACATGGATCTAGGTTTGTTCAGTGGTATGCAAATTGTTTGACATCTAATTATTTGCTCATTGTAAATATGTCTAAGATTAATCTAGTCATTTTAATTTTAAATTTACTCAGTTACCTCAATTTGTTGAGATGACAAATACTCTTAATAAATTTAAAAATGAAAAATTATTAAAGAAAAATATTCAACACAAGTGATAATGTGATGCAGGAACATTAGAGCTTCCAAGTCATCAAGCGTTTTGGAGATAAAACTCCAAATTAGGTTCTAACATGAAAACATAATTTTATTTCCTTATTGTAAATAATTTTAATTTATAAAAGAACTATGGATAGTGATAAGATTGAGTAGATAATAATTTTAAAAAGAAAAATGGATAGAGATAAGATTGAGTAGATAAGACAATTAAGAAAATTTTCCTCTTGAGGCATGAGAGATTTAGGGAATAAATTATGGTAGGCTTTCATAAAAATTTACTTTTTTCCAAAAAAAAGTTATTTATCATGTTAAGCCTACGATCATGGAAACAAATGGTCAAAATGAGTGTAGAATCAAGCCATATAGAGTGAATTGAAGTGTGAAGAGAGGCACAAGACATGCACATCCATCTTTGTATGATCAAAACATTAATTTTGTAATGGTATCTTATTGATGAAGTTTAGATTGTATTGAATCTAGAAATCATTGTGTATGCGATTTGACCTATTAAGGATCAAATGGATAAATTCGTAAATGTGTTATTGGAATTATTGTGTTTAATTATTGTAATGCTACATGAAATGGTGTTGAGTAATAAATCTAGATCCATTAAAAAGATCAATAGGGTAACTAGGATGTGGTTGAAGGAAATAAAACTTTGTAGAGGCATGGATTAATATGTCTCTTCATTGAGACATGCCATGAATTCAATATGCCATTGAGTTTCTAAGCTGTGTGTTTCCTATCTTAAAGTCAACAATGGGCGTGATGAAGTAGTGACCAAAGAAATGAATGGGAATCAACATTTATGGACATATGAAACATTGAATTTAGAGTAAGTGATTGATTACATGGTGAAAGAGGAGCCTTGGCGTTGGATTATTGACTAAGGTGGGGTCAATATGTGCAATTTAGAGTGGATAGAAATGGTGGAATTGAGCTTGAGTAATAAGAATTGGTGGTAGAAAAAAAATCTAGCAAATAATAGTGACAAGCATGGTCAAACTTGTGAGATTCAGGGACATGAATGAGGTTGAGATTTTTGAGCCAGAGGAATGAAGAAATTAACTAGGGATCATATATTATGGTTATGGATTTGGAACCTTTTGTGAACCCAAGTCGGAATGACTCAAGGCATGCATAGGCCCAGTTATAAAATTTACTATGGGTCACTTGTGGGCTATTATAAAATACAATTCAGACTTATCAAGGAAAAGAAACCATATGAATTTTCCAACTTTATGAGATGGTGAATTTTCCTGCTATTAATTTGAGGCAAATTGTTAAGAGGATGTTAATCATTAGTATGAAGATAATTGTTCATTATTCCATCGCTAGGGTTCTAATTGGGAGGTTAGATTTATGGGATATTGTAAGAATTACATGGGAATTTAGTGAAGGAAATGTGTATGAGTACCTTTAATGAGTAGGGCACTGATATTTTAAAACTGAGAAGTGGAGCTCTACATGAAAAGTTATTTTTTCCTGCCATCAAAGTGGTATTAAATCAAATGTTTCTCTTGGGAATTGAGTAGAAATCAAAGTTGGTTAATCTTCTCAATTGCATTTTGTAAGGATTGAAGAAACCATTTTTTTTCATTGGAAGTGAAATTCAAAGGAAGGATTACTCTTTGAAAGAGTTCAAACATAATAATGATGATTTGGAGGAGGAAACAAAGCTTGAAGTAGAATCAAATTGATTGACTTTTACTTGAAGATAAATCTAGAGGAAGAATGTTTTGAGTTGAATGAACATTGAAAGACCACAACAAAAGGTAGAGCCATAAGATAATTGCACCAACAATAGTATGTATGTTCACATGAGGTTGAACAACAAGGTAAAGTGGTCTTATGCTTTCAATTAATTTGTGAAGCAAGTTATTGATTACAAGTAGTGGAAATGAGGATGTTTACAGTTGATGACTATAACCAAGAACAAAGAGAGTTCTTGATGATGATGGTAAAGAAACTTGTAGCATAGAAGGAGGAAAAGCCAAGTTCTAAAAGGGAAATGATGAGAAATTTTAATGCAGAAGCCAAAGGAGTAGAGAGTTATCAACTGAATATTTGAGAGGAAGGAATTAGAAGAAATAAGAGAGGAAGACTAGGCATGGAAGAACTTAATGTGGTATTTAGAGACAGGTTGATGGAGTCAACATGTTGAAATGGCTTGTTTGCAGCTTACAATGAGCAAGGAGAAGCTCATAGAAGAAGGAAGGATATGACTACTAATGGTCATAGTAAAGGTTCATAGGTAACCTATAGCAAATCAATTCAGGACAAAGTTGATAGAGAAGTAGTTAAAAGCAAGTCACAACTAGAGGTGATGTGATAAATTCTACAGTGAGATGAATAATACCATAGATAAAAATGGACTCTATAGAGGAGATTAAGTGGAATTTGTTGCAGGAGATACTCAGACAAAGGAAAATTTCTCAGTTAAGGGAAGAACTTAGGATAGCTTAGTACGAAAAAGTGGGTTAAATATGTGAACCTGAGAAAGGATTTATCCTTGAAGAGAGAAAGTGATGATGATGTTGATGAGATACTAACTTAAAGTCTCGCGGACTATTTATATAATGAAGATCAACATGGAGAAATGATGCCTAAAGCATAAAATGAGGCCAAAAAGGCCTTATGATTTTGAAAATGATGATTTTTGTATGTTTGCAGGTTGCTCAAGCCATGAAAATGATGGAGAGCCTTTGAAATTTGTCACAAAGATGGAGAAGAATGAACATAATTTGAATTATGTTATGAAGGAGGATTAGACTGTGTGTTCTCATGAGATTCAACCGAAGGAGATTCTTACACAAGTGAGGAAAGAAATTTTTGGAGGAAATTTGCAGCCATTTATTTTAGCAAGAAACAAAGTGAAATTGGCTCATGCAGAAAAACAAAGGAAATAATAAATGAAACATTTAGATGAAGTTTTTATGATATGTGAAGCTAAATTACAATTACTAGAAAAGTAACTAGTAAAGGAATATGAATTATAAGTTACAACCAAAGAAGAGGAATGATCAAGCATGCCTAACAGTGAAAGTGTGGTTGCAACATCCAAGGAAACTGAGGTAAATTGTAAATTTAATTTTGAGGATGCAAGCATAGAAAATGTTGTTGGATATGGAATAGAATTAGTTCTTAAAAATAAATGATGATTTGAACATTCAAATTTAGTGTTAAGATATTTTGATGAAGAAATGGAATTTTTAGAGAAGTGGCTAGCAAAAGATGTAGGTAAGAAATCATATTCAACCTATTTGAAGAAGAAAATTATAAAATCGATTGGTATAGGCTTAGATGAATAAGAGAGAAAATAGTTGATGGATAGAAATAGCAACAAATTTCAACAAACAATGAAAAACATGTACAAGCAAGGAGATAAACTAGACATGCAGATTGAGAAATTGAGAAAACTGATGAAAAAGTGCCTAGAAAGAGGTACACTTTAATGTAATAAGGGCGGTCAACAGAAAAAGGTATTTGATTGTACAAGAGAGCATGATTAAATTAAATAGAGGGATGCAAAACAATGTTTGGAAACCACAAAAAAGGAACGTTACAGAAGCAAATGTAGAACATTGACATGATGAGATGGATGATCAATGGTAACATAAAGTTTGGGATCTAGGAGGATTGGTTCATTGCAGGCTTATGAAAAAATAGGTCATGAACTTTTTATACCTTTGGAGTTTGACGTAGGAGCATTAGAGCTTCCAAGTCATCAAGCGTTTAGGAGATAAAGCTCCAAACTGGGTTTCAACATGAAAAAGGAATTTTATTTCCTTATTGTAAATAATTATAATTTCTTTATTTGTAAAAGAACTATGGATAGAGATAATATTGAGTAGATAATATTTTTAGGAAGAAAATATTCCTTTAGAGGCATGAGAGATTTAGGGAAAAATAATGGAGTGATTTTACACTTTCATAAAAAGTTGTTTTGTTCCAAAACAAATGTTATTTATCATTGTAAGTCTATGGGAATGAAAACAAAAATGGCCAAAAGGAGTGTAGAGTCAGGCCATATGGAGTGAATTGAAGTGTGAAAAGAGGCCCATGACATGCATGTCTATTTTTGTATGATCAAAGGATTAATTATGTAATGGTATGTTATTGATGAAGCTTATATTGTAGTAAATATAGAGATCACTATGTATGTGGTTCGATCTATAATGGATCAAATGGATAAATGTGTAAATGTGATATTGGAATTCTTGTGTGTTTAATTCTTATAATGTTAGATGAAATGGTGTTGAGTAATAAATCTAGATCCATTAAAAATATCAATAGAGTAACTAGAATGTGGTTGATGGAAATTGAACTTTGTGGAGGTGTAGATTAATATGGATTTGCATTGAGCAAGCCTATGAGTTCAATATGCAAATGAGTTTCTGAGTTGTGTATTTCCTAGCTTAAATCCAACAATGGGTGTGATGAAGTACTAATTAAAGAAATGAATGGAGATCAACATTTATGGACAGAGAAAATATTGAACAACAAAGTAAGTGATGATTGCATGGTGAAAGAGGATTCTTGGCATTGGATTATTGACCAAGGCATGGCAAATATGTGCAATCTAGAGTAGATAGAAATGATGGAATCGATCTTGAGTAATAGGCATTGGTAGTAGAAAAAACATTTGGCAAACAATTGTGACAAACATGGTCAAACTCATGAGATTCAGGGGTGAGGACAAGATTGGCTTTTTTGAGCCAAAGGAATGAAGAAATTAACTAGGAAACATATAATATGGTTATGGGTTTGGAACCTATTGTGAACCCAAGTTGTAATGACTAAAGGCATGCATGGATGTAGTTAATACATACTATAGATAATGCACTCTATCTCGTGTTAGCATATGGTATACGAGGAATAATTGGTAGACTTTTGGGAAAGGAAATGATCTCTAAAATAAAGAAATTACAGGGTCACCTATGATTTATTAGAAAACACAATTCATACCTATCAACGAAAAGGAACCATATGCATTTTCCAACTTTGTGATATGGTGAATTTTCCCACTATCAATTTGAGGAAAATTGCCAACAGGATGTTAACTCATTGGTGTGAAGATGATTCACTAAAAGGAAAATACCCTATAACAAATGTTTTTGTGGAAGTCCCTATAAAAATAGGCCAAACGTTTGTTTGTAGCAGAGATCACTGTGGAGTTGGAAGGGAAGGAAGTTTTAGCAAATGTTTTTCAATGGCATGTCTATAATACACTATCACACTGATGCATTATAAAATTATACGCACCAATCCTTAATACCATATGGTGCACCGTGACAGAGTTATTTTTTATAAAAATAAAAAAATAATGGTGTGCTAAGTACATAATGCACATCGGTGCATATACTACTCGATAACACCAGAAAAGGGTTAAATTTAAAAATTTGTCGGTTGTAAAATTCATTTTTCCTAGTCCAGTGCTAAACATGTATATGAATGCCCCAGTGCATAAATAATATTGTGCACTGTTGTGGGGTTTTTAACTTAAAAATAGTGGTGTGCTTCTTATATTATATGCACTGATGTCCTTAATTAAACTACAGGCCTCGGTGCTTAGTAGAAAATAGTACACTGTTACAGGGTTATTTTTTATAAAAATAAAAATAATAGTGCGCTACCTATATAAGGTGCACATGCATATACTATTTGATAGCACCAGATAACAGTTAAATTTCAAAAAATTGTTGATTGTAAAATTCATTTTCACCATTTCAATGTTATACTCACATAAAGTATCAGTGCTTTCCATTTTTATGAATGCCCGGGTGCGTAGAAACATGGTACACTGTGGTAAGGTTTTTAATTTAAAAATATCAGTGTGCCACTCATATAATAAGCACCAATGCCATTAATAGCAATGTACCTCTCAGTGATTAATAGATAATGGTGCAACGTTCGAGGGTTAGTTTTTAAAAAAATAACGGTGCTCTAAGTAACTTTGGAGCACTAGTGCGTATACTAATCAATAACATCATACTGGTGTTAAGTTTTAAAAATGTTGGTTATAAAATTCATTTTCACCATTTCAATGCTATATTCCCATGAAGCCCCACTATTATTAACTTTTAAAAATTCCATAGTGCATATACAACAAGGTGCACTGTTGCAAGGTTTTTAATTTAAAAATAGTAGTGCACTAGGTGAAACTGGAGCACCGGTGCATGTACTACTCGATCACACCAGGCAATGGTTAAGTTTAAAAAATTCCAATCGTAAAATTCATTTTCACCATTTTGATGTTATACTCCCATGAAGCACCAGTGTTATTCATGTACTCAAATGTCCCGGTGCGTAAAAAAATGGTGCACTGCGATAGGGTTTTTAATTTAAAAAATGATGGTGTGCTTCATAAATAATCAGCATCGGTCCGTTGCATACTCAAGCGCATCAGAACAGGGTGAAATAAAAAAATGCCTACCAGTCGTAAAATTAATTTTTACCATTTGCAATGTTGTAGAGCTCGCGAGCATCAATGATGATGTGCTTCATAAATAATTAGCATCGGTCTGTCGGATACTCAAGTGCATTAGAACAAAGCAAAATGAAAAATGCCTACCAGTTATAAAATTAATTTTTACCATTTGCAACGTTGTAAAGCTCACAAGCATCGATGCTATTCTTGCCTTTATAAGGAACCTTGTCATCGGTGCTTCCCTTGCTTTCCATCCTTTTGTTTGTTGCTCACTATGTGGCTTTTGAATTTTCTCAAACGGTGGTCTATTTATTTTTTTTCATTTACGTGACAACCATGCCTCCCCAAGGAACAAATGTCTAGGTAATGTCTATGTTTCTCTCTAATTTAATTTTTTCGCAGAGTCGAATTAAAAATTAGGTGACAAAATCCATTGGTTATGAAAAAACAAAATCTACGTGATTTATTCGACATGTTCGAATCGCACCAATAACAGTGCACCCTATAAACTTACAGGGTGCACCACAAATCGGTGTGTGATGTTAACACACAAAATTTTTTAACATTTTTTTTTGTGTTTGGTAAATTGAGATGCACTAGGAAAAGTTTTCATTTTTATGGTGGTGCATCTAGTGAAACTTACTTCATGGTGCATTTATTTTTATCAAGTGCACCGCATAATATTAAAAAATTATATCTTGATGCATTCATTAACATGAATGTTCTATTTTGGTGTGAAAAGGTTATGGCAGTGTACCAATGCGAAATTTATGTTGACGCACCACGTTGAAAAATAAAAATAAATATTGTGTTTGTATGTATGCAAACCGAAAGTGGTGTGTCAAGTTAATGTATGCACCATGGCCAATGTTTTCCTATTTTTGTGGTTCACCATGGCTGGTAAAAAAAGTAAACTATCAAAAGGGAATTGTAGACTTAAAATGAGAAATCTAGCCAAAAAACATGAAAAACAACCTAAAACTGTTTTTTTAGATGTTTTTTCCAGGGTGAATTTTCAACATTTTTTAAAAATAGCAATAAAAGCCAATTTTTTTTGTGCAAAAAACACTTTAAAAACAAAAGGTGTTGATGCTAGAATAACATCTTTTTTCTTCTTTTTTTGGGGAAAACTTTCAAAAAAATTTAATAATGTCGTTAAACATAAAGTATTATGATTTCAAAAAAACCTTAAAATTCAAACAATTTTCAGGCACGACATTAAAGATAAAATATCATATCTCTAAAAAGTCTTAAAGGTCCAATAATTTTCAGGCATGACATTAAAGATAAAATATCACGTCTTCGAAAAGCCTTAAATTCTAACAATTTTCAGCCATGGTGTTAAAGAAAAGATAATTATACTTGTTTTCAATTATAGCACTAAAGATAAAATATCATGACCTAGAAGAAAACTTAAAATTTCGACAATTTTTCAACCATGGAATTAAAACCAAATATCATGACTACTAAAAACTCAAGTTTTCAACATATTTCAACCATGGCTTTATGGAAAAACTTAATGACTAAAAAAACTTTGCAAATGAACCCCTGAATGAATGAGTCATTATACCAAGAGTAATTTCATTCTAAATGCTAAAAGTATAGCGATTTTGAAGTCTTTGTCTAAGACAACTTGACACATAGCAACAAAAATTTAAAAATCAACCATCAAATTGGCACACAATGTAATTAGACTTGACGCATTGTAATGAAAAATTAAAGACCAACCATGAAATTTACACAATGTGGGGACAGACTCAATCCGTTATAACGAAAAATTTGAAATCAACTATCAAATTGATAAATAATAGGATCAGGTTGCTAGTAGAGAATCGACACAGACCTGCTAAAAAAAATTAAAATAGAAGAAAATAATAAATAAAATATCTAATTAAAAAAAAAATAAAGAACAAAAGAGAAACAAAAATTTAAAACATTTAAAAAAATATATATAAACTAAAGCAAAAATAACAAAAAAAAAAAAAAAAAATCAAACATAAAGCAATGTAAAAAACCAAAAACCAAAAAAAACCAAAACATTTAATATAAAAAATAAAAAATAAATAAATAAAGAATAAAATATTCCAAAAAACCATACTTTACTAAAAAAAAAAAAATAACACAAATAAAAAACTTGGAAAAATAAACTCTGATTCGATAACAAAAAAAATAAATAAAATAAATAATCACATCCTAAACAATATTTTTTGAAAAATAAAAAATAAAAGCCATTTAAAAATTTTGGATTTTTTTTTCAAGTTGTCTATGAACCTCCAGACTTTTCCTGTCGTTTTAGGAGTCATGCCCCAAGGGAATCTAAGTTGTCAAAGTCATCCGAAATCGCACCCGACATGGGCCACACCAATCCTTAGCTGACTGGATTTTTTTAACATGTCTCCTCCCCCTAGCACAGGGTACAACTATCCCCCGTGAGGTTTTATCCTTGGTCACCTTGCTGACTAGATCCATCCTCAACTAATTATGCTAGTGGGACCTACGAAAAAAACATCAAAATAAAAATGAAAAACATATTAAAAACAATTAAAAAATTATTTAAAACAATTAGAAGTATTAAAAAAAGTGAGGCCCCTCGGGCCCTTGGTGAGGCTTGGCCAATTACAGAAATTAACCTTTCCCCACCCAAGGCCCATGGGGCCGCAGGCTGAGAATCGGACTTGCCTTCGACCAAGACATTTATTTTTTTTGTTTTTTTTTAAATGTTTTCTTAATTTAGTTTTAATTATATCTTTTTAAATATTTTATGTTTTTTTATTCTTTTGATATTTATTTATTCTTTATGTTTTTGTATTTTTTTTTAAATCTTTTTTTTCAATTTATTTTTTTAATGTTATTTTTTCTTTATTCCAAAAAAATGTTTAATTTTTTTTTTTTTTTTGTTTTTTTTTAATTATTTTTAAAAGTTCATTATTTTTTATGTTTTTTTAAATGTTTTTTAAATTAATTGTATTTTTTTTTAAATTTTAATTTTAAGATTTATTTTTATTGTTTTTAAGTATGTTGCTTATTTATTTTTTTTATTTTTTTATTTTTGTATTTTTACTTAAACTTGTATGTGAATTGTTTTTTCTTTTAAACAAAAACTTTGAATGTCATGATATTTGGATATAAAAATCATAAAAAATTCATAAAATTTGTTACAATTCCAATTTTTTTATTCATTTTTTCCTAAAAATATGTTATTTAACATGTCATTTTTAGCGAAAAGGTCCTTAAACACGTATTTTTTGAATTATATCTATATGCAAAATGTTTATTTTTTGTCGAGTATTTAAAATTATTATTTTTTTAGTTGGGACAATTATTTTATGCTATATGAAGATTAATTATGATATATAAACTATATAAAAAACATCCTAACCTCAAAATATTAATCGTTACTTATGTTTTTGAACTGAACAAAAAAAAAAAAAAAAAATCATTATATAAAAAACATTGCAAAGAAAAAAAAATAATGTTTGGAAAACCCTTAAAAAACAAACATCTTAGGATGAAAAACAAGAAGAGGAATAAGACAACTTGAAATATGGTTAAATAATAAACATTTAAAAAAAAAAGTGTGCATAGTTAGGACATAAGAAAATTTAAAGTGACAAAAATATGGCTTAAAAAAAAGTTCATGTTTTTCAAAATATGCATGAAGATCACCAACATTTAAAAAAAATTATCCACACTTAATACATTAGAAAAATTAAAATGTCAAAAATAAGCCCTCTTAAAAAATGGGTTGATGTTGAGTCAACACTTTTCAAAATGAGATTGAAAATCACTATCATTTTAAAAAAAAAGGTTCATACTTGATATATAAGAAAATTTGAGGTGTAAAAAATATGCTCCAAAAAAAAGGTGAATTTTGAATCAACACTTTTCAAAATCAGATGATTTTTTGCTACCTCAAAAAAATAAGTACTCGGTACAATTCTCGTTTAATAGTTTGTTTTGTTCTATGCATTCCCTGTTTTTTTAGTGCACCAAGGATGATTTTTTTTAATTGAAAGTTATATGTGCATATTTATAAACACATTTTTCATTGAATAAAAAAAATATGTTTTATTTATGAGTTGATGTATTTTATATGTCAATAATGCAGAGACGTCAACTGGGCGAGGAGCAACATGAGTAGGAGCAAAGGGCGGACCAACACAATCTGGTCTGATGGTGGGAAGCATGAGAGAGGGAGAGATATTTATACCCTCACCCTATTAACATAGCAACCCAAGGGCTCTTGAGGAATCTAGGCCTCTTTAAGTACTATGAGGAGGCTACATCCCTAAAGGGGTAGTCTGGGTTGTTGGCATAGTTGATTCGTAAATTGGACTTCCATCGACAAGCTTTCCATATTGGTCCTGATCATTGGTATGCACCCACTTAGGAGGACATTTATTTTATCACTTCCTTATCTAGGATAGGGGAGGATTTTCCCC
>APFE030377061.1:1633-22182 GCA_000404065.3 Pinus taeda | reverse complement strand
CCTATATATAGAAAGGAGGTTTTGTCATTTGTATAATCCAAGAATTGTTCATTTATGTAATGTAAAGGAGGTTGCCCTTCGAAGATGTTGAATTCTAAGGCGTTGATCTATCTTTTCTATCTTTTCTTGAGCTGGTTTCATAACATTCTGACTGGAGCCCTCTTCATAATCCATAACCAACCCAGAATTTGGTTTTGTTAAAGGTTCCAATAGGTTTTCCAAAGGATCCTCAAAACCATGGAGAATTTCTCTTTGTTGTACTATCCCTGAAAATAACTTCTCATATACTTCCTCAAAAATGTATATATCCCTTGTTGAATTTCTCGGCGTTGTGTTTTCAAGGGATGTAAGATTATAAATACTATGTTTATCATCTATAGGAGGTAAAACAACTTTTTGTTCTTCAGCATCTCCTTGAAACTCAACGATACAATTCTTTTGTATTGAAAAGATCATTAGCAGAATTGGTTGGCAATTATGTTCATCTTCATGTGACTTTGTTTGAAAACTGACCTATGCAAGTTCACTATATACATAGTCCACATATACAACTTAGAAATCTGAACTTGAAAATCATCTCTTTGAAATAAAATTTCAGAAAGTGAAAAATCAGAAGAAAATTTTAAAAGACAGTCCTCATCCTTGTTATGATCAGATAAAAATTTGAAAGGTTGATGTAAAGTATTAAGTATTGGTTACCAAGAGAATGTATGTTCTTCAATCTCATGGTTACTTATTAATTATAATTTTTTAATAAAGGAGTCTCCAATGTAACACAAAATAGGTTCATCATCTTTATAAGAAGGTTGTTGCCCCGTTATGCTCATTTCAACTTGCTTTCCTACTTGATCTGTGATCTTAGAATTTTCATTCAACTCTTCAAATGTAGCATAACATAAAGGTAAAGAGTTATGATCCTTATGACTTTATTTTAACACCTGAAATGTGGCATAACATGGGGGTAAAGAGTTACCATCAACATAATTTTCATTGTTTTCTTGCTATTCAATGTCTAAAATATATGTATGCTCATCTGTTTCAATAATTTCATCCAAGTTTTCATCAATTTCATAAGTAACACACACATGTTGATTGTTTTCCTTAACTTGCTGAATTTTAGAATCCTCTTGCTAATAAACTTCCATTGATTGTTGTTCTAAATCACTTTCAAATGAATACACAAAACATCCAGTTTTTAACTTCTAGTGATGTGACTCAATAACCTCTCCTTCTTCCATATATACTCGAAAAGGAGGTATCTTTTGTTGTCCACTAACAAGAAGTTTATCTTGAAAAGTAAATTTGTTTATAAACCTTTTCATGGTTTTCATTAATGTCTCTAACTTAAGGTTTAATAAAGGAGGAAAATTTTCATTATTTACTTTCCTTCTTTCATCCTCCATTTTGTATATTTTAATCAATAAGTTTGTTTCCACATCAATAACACTTTTTTGCATGTCCTCCAAAGTGGAAGGGTTTCTTTCTTTGAGATAATAGGAAATATCAACATTAAAACCCTCTGGATAATGAACCATAGCCAATCCCAGGGGAGACTTTATATCAATAGGTATGGAATCACTATTACTATTGAATTTGGTTGAAAATCTTGGATTGTCTCATCAAGGTGCCTTTTTATATTCCAATACTCATCCATAATCTAAAAATGGTTCTTTTTAACCTCCCATATATTAAGGAAAATTCTTTGAAACTGTTGAAAATTAGGAATACTTCTAGCTTTCAAATTCCATACCATTTACTAACTTTTCCTGAAAGGCTTTGAGAAAACAACCTCAATTTGACATCTTCATGGTCGACTTCCTCCAAGTCAATGAAGTCAATGATTTTGTCTACATGTTTCTTTGTTGTGTTATTACCTGTACCATGAGGTAGCCTTTGATCATAGTCCTTCGGTAGCTCATGCAAAGGGAATGACAGATTTAATGGTGCATATAGGACAATGGTTATATCTGAGGTCTGAGATGAATTCATACTAGCTAGTTTATGTCCATTATTTGGATCTTGTTTGAGACAACCAATATTAAGATGAGACGCATTTGCAGCTTCAAGGGAAGGATATACATTCGCAGAAAGGGGCTCATGTGCAGATTCATAATCTTGGTTTGGATTTAATATACCAATGAAAATACTTAAGATACTTTTAGGAAAAGACATAAGGCAATTAAAAAACATAATACTATATCCAGAAGTAAATTCAGGTCTAAATACCTAACTTTCACATGTTCTCTTCCCATCGTTGTGTTGACAAGGCCTGTCCTTCTTTCAATCTGGTTTGAAGTTTCTTGGAACTTGGTCTATGAATCCATCAAATCTGGATTCTTTGACAGTTGATTCACCCTAAAAATTTTGGATCTCTGGATATTTTGAACGTGGAGTCGTCAGGGGAATGATACAACCTTCTTGTGTCTAATAACTATCCACCATTAGTAATCAAATTTGGAACTTCATACACTTTTCTTAGGAACCTGAAATGTTCAGGTCCCCAGTATGGTCGCTAGAACATTAGCACTTTGTATTTTTCCAAGGTTGTGGAATAAAGCATAGAGTTAACCATAAAACCACTTTGGGTGTTGGGAATCTAGCCCTTCCAAATCTAGAGAGGGATCTCTCTATCTGATTTAGCTATGTTCTTGTGAATAATATTAGGCTAGCTATTAGGTTGAGGTTTTTATTTTCAAATTGGTTTGGTTGATTAAATGCCTAAAACTTCCATTGGGTTATGGATTCTACAAACTTAACGTGGATCTGTCACAAATTTTCAAAGGAGTTTCATAGGGCAAGGTATCTAAACTAACTGGATCTTTTAGATTTAAATGAAATGTAATAGAATAAAATATATAGGTTCAATTGAAGCTAAAGAGAAGTTAAGAATTCTTTAACTTGATATTAGAAGAAAACATTTAAATTATCCACAGCCAGAATCAGAGTGTATTGTTCAACAAGTTCTGTTCATCAACTTTTTGTAAAATAATTCAGATTTAAGAACACAAAAGTGTGGAAACAAAGAAATAAACACGTAGACAGTGAGAGAAGCACTTCACCAAATAGTCCAACACATGAATCCTGTGAAGAATGTGATATTTATTTCTAATCAACCCATCAAATGAAAATGTACGATAGCTTTCTAGAATGAAAAAATCAACATGTCTTACTTCAAATGATGAAGTATTTATACAAATCCTAAACTAAAATATCTTGGAAAATATCAGGATTTGTTACAAATATCTATACAAATATCTTCAAACAGAATTCTAGATTTATTACAAAAAATTATATAAAAATATACTAAACTATTTAAAAAAATATCAATCGCCTTAGTGTTGGTGTTGTTTATGGGCCTTTAAATAAGAAATGTTTTTTGTTCTGCCGGTAGATGTGTTGTGTTGTCCCACTTTTCACTGCATTATGTTTTGATGACTGTTGTGATGAATATGAAATGTTGTCCTTTGTCCTTTTGTTGCTTGTTGATTAAAATGTGTCGAAAGTGTCCTCATTGTCTCATTGTCCATTTGTTGTTTGTTTCTATTTTAGTTTCATCATTTTCCCGTTTCTTTACATTAATTTAATTCCATTAATAGACTATTGGGAAATTTGGGGAAATAATTTCTAAGCATAATATATTGGAGAAAAGGGGGCGATTCTTTTGGAAATATCATTGTGATCCATTTTAATGATGAAAGCTAGGGGGACTGATTCTTTAGATTGTGAATGGATGCAAGTGGAGAGGCCATGTGGCAGATGGGGACTGGAGGAAATGAATATACTATCGGGATAGTGGATGTCCATGGTTGGGTTGGTGCATTTTGGATGGAGGCTGGGAGATGAAGTGGAGGTGGAGCCAAGTTTTCAGGGGGGGTATGAGCCATAAGTGGTAAGTGAGGGGGTGGTTTTGAAATGGTGTGAGAAGGTCACGTAGTGGAAGGGCCCAATGGGGAAACTACTTTTTCAGACCCCCCCCCTCCCTCACCGATAAAGGGAGACATGACAGGGGGGAAAGGCTTGGAATTTGTCCAATCAAAGAGGTGATGTGATTGGGAGCAGGGAGATGTATGTTTTTTAAACAAGGGTTTCCCAATAAAAAACTTGAAATCCCTTTAAATTCATTATATACTATCACATCTGCTTGACTTTATCGCATCAAAATCTGATAGGGGCTTGTGTATTACATGGGGGGACATATGATAGACGAATCCAAAATACTTTAATATCCACTACATAACATATCACATCCATTGGGTCTTTCACCTGATCACAATCGCAATTGCAATGGCAGGGGGATAGGTGGTAATTGGCGTATGATTGCGGGATGGTGTGATATGCAATTATGCAATCACATTTGGGATGGGCCGTGAAAATACACCCATACCTAAAAAGCTTTAGAATATAACTTATAAATTTGTTGGGTTTGTCGCTATCACAATATGGAAGGGGCTTTAGAGTTGACTTTTCATGCGAAACATGTGATTGTGATTCTGTGATCACAATCAGTGAAGGGAGGAGGTTTTGGGGGTGTGACCGTATTGAAACTTGCAACATGGAAACACGTGGCTCGCTAGCCCAGTTTATGCCTCGGGGGTGGTGGGTTATATATAATGCAATTATATAATAAAACAAACTTACGACCATGGTTTATGAATGTTTTAAAACATTTAAAAGGGTAATGGGGAACACGGTTACAGTTAAGTGTATAACACAAAATGGAAATGCGGTTAGAGTTTGGTAATATTTAAATAAAAAAGGGATAATGGAATATGGTTATGGATTGGGAATTATTATAAACAAAAGAAAAAATAGATTGAGGGTAGAGTTCATGGAAACATACATAAAATGGGCATGATTGAGTTAATGGAAATCTGGAAATGAGGCGACGGTTATGTGGGTCCCAGCTAGAGTTAAAAATCACATTGCATATTCATAATGGAGAAAGGATTGTTCACAAAGGATAGATGTAAATATAATGGAAATAGTCCTCTTGCCTTTATCATCTTTTGAATTTCAACTTTGTTCTGGCCTATCTTTCAATCTAGGAATCAGATTTAAGTGTAGGATATACCATTGGAAAGTTACTTCTTAGCAATTTCTGATGAATATCCTTAAATCCTAATACTTGGTGTCTCTTTGGAAGTAATTTGTAGGATGCAATATTATTTACAACATCTCAAACATAATAATGATCAACTATAATCAAACGATCCTAAAAGAAATTATAGGACCCTAACAATGTGCATCATAGGTGAATGGCTCCATGTGCATAAGAGTCATCTGGGTGTCCTTGAAATCATGTTTACCAACTTGCTTATGCTTCCCGCCTTATACTTGATCACCGAATGAAATTGTTTTAAAAACCCCATCCACTTGTAATGCCTAGTCTGTTGTAGCTTACTTTGGGACTGCAAGTACTATAACAGATGATCATCTATGTGGATTATTCTGTCCTTTCCCATCAAATAGTGCTTCCATTTCTTCTCATCTTGCACCATGGCATATATCTCCTTATCATAGGTAGCATAGTTAAGAACTACCCCATGAAATAATTTAGAATGGTAACATACAAGCCTTCCTCCCCAGATCAAGACAACTCCCATAACATACCCACTCGCATCTATCCCCACTTCAAAGGGTTGCTGCAATTTTGGTAATTCCAGAATTGGTGCTTGATTGATCTTCTTCTTTACCTCATCGAAAGACTTTTTTTGAGCTTTCCTGCACTAGAAACTCTTGCCAATTGTTGTTATGGTGTGGAGCGATGTTGTTATCACTAAAAGTGAGGCTATGAATTTCTTCAGTTACTTTGCTGCCCCAATGAAATTCCTAACCTCAAAAACATTAGTAGGCACTGGCCATTTCATGATGTCCTTCATCTTGGAAGGATCTATCTTCAATTCTCCTCCATCAATCACATACCCCAAATACACCAAGTATTGTTGCGCAAACTCACACTTCTTGAGATTTTCTAGCAGGTGGTGTTCTTTAATGTTTCCAGCACCTGTGTCAAATGTGAAATATGCTCCTCCCAGGTATCACTATATAACAATATATCATCTAGATATGAAATAACAATTGAATCTATAAAAGGGCGCAATACATCATTCATTAATCTCATAAATGTAGTTGGTGCATTGCATATGCAAAATGGCATGACAAACCACTCATACAAACCTTGCCTAGTTTTGAAAGCATTGTTCCATGTATCTTCTTCATTGCCTCAAACCTGATGATATCCAAACTTCAAGTCCAGCTTGGTGAAGTACTTTGCTTACTACAACTAATCTAGCAGATCTTTTATCCTGGGTAGCGGGTATCTATTCTTGAGTATGATTTTATTCAATGCCATGTAATATATACACATACACCAAGTCCCATCCTTCTTTGGCCCAATGATGATGGGTGACCCGCACAGTGATGTACATGGTCGAATGACACCATGTTTTAGTAGTTGTTGCAATTGTTACTTCACCTCAATTGCTTCTATAACATACTACCTGTACATCCCAATATTTGGCAATGGGGAGTCTAGTAGTAGTTGGAACTCATGTTCCACTTCACTCTTAGGTGGTAACCCTTTGTGCTCTAGGAACACATTTGTGTACGCATGTAAGAACTCGTCCAATTGTTGTTTTTGTTTCTTAGTATACCCATCTAGGGATGCCTTGCCTCTTATTTATTTTTCTACAAACTAACTTTCTCTTAAAAACAATAAAACATACTTCTTCTTAGAACTGATCAATTTCTTGGCTTGGTTTCCACTTACCAGTGAAATTTTTGACTTACCTTTGTGTGCTTTGATGATGAACAATTTTCCATCCTTGTCTAGCTAGTATTGATTGGCTCTTCTCATGAATATTTCATCTCGCATGTAGATGTATGAACTCCCAAACATGAATTCACATACATCAAGGGGAACCACATATTGATATACTTCATCAATAAAATCAGCACTTATAGCAAATCTAATTTTACACTATTTTGTTACCTTCAGCCATGCATCCTTATTTACCCATCCTAGTGGATATGGGCTTGGATGATTACAAAATTCTAGCCCCATCTTCTTGACCAGCTCTACTATAATGAGATTCACCCACAATCCTGAGTCAAAGAGAGCATCGATATTTCTCTTCTTGAACTATATCTTTATCTGGAGGAGTTTGGTCATTTCTTTCTCTTCTTGTTGCTGAAGGCTACTCATATTCACCTCCTTCTGCATTCATGTATAAACAGTCTTCTCATCCACGTCTGAGTTTATTTCAAATTGGCTGCTCTAATCCACATCCATGATATTCTTCTTCTTCTTATCTTTCTTCATATTATTCAGGTTTAGTTTCAGATGCAACTTCCAACACTTCTCCTTTGTATGGCCATCAATGTTGCAGAGGTTATAGTGGTTGCTAGGATCTTTGCACTAGTATGTTGTGCTTGTCATATTTTTATCTTATCCCCCCTTTTACTTCTTCTTCCCCTTCTTAGAAGCATTATTCAAGTTTAGTTTCGGATGCAACTTCCAACACTTCTCCTTTGTATGGCCATCAATGTTGCAGAGGTTATAGTGGTTGCTAGGATCTTTGCACTAGTATGTTGTGCTTGTCATATTTTTATCTTATCCCCCCTTTTACTTCTTCTTCCCCTTCTTAGAAGCTTCTCGTTTATCCTTCGGATTCGATCCACTTGATTGCACTATTTTTAGGCCTATGTTCTCCAGGTATTGTTCCTGTACACAAGCCTCATTCACCAATTTGGGCTTGAATAACATCACTTGCTCATGCAGATGGCGATGAAGACCCACCAAATACTTGGGGAGTATGTTGGAGAGATACCCAACATTTTAGCCATCCTCCTGAATTTTGTGGTGTACTCTTGCACGCTTTGGCCTTACTTTTCTCTAAACTAATGCACCTGATCCATTGGTCCTCCATGTACCCAATGGGATAAAATTGTGACTTAATGAGGGTTTTGAAATATTCTCACTTAGCCACTGGAGGTTCTACCTCCAAACTCAGGGTTTTCGTGTGGCTCTCTCGCCAAGTTAGTGCATGTCCCTCTAATTTTAGCTGCATAAATGATATTTTCCATCCTTCCTCAATCTTATGGATGTTGAATAAACTTCCATTTGTTGCAACTAATGGTTCAACTTTAGAGCGTTGATCTCATCCTGGTATGGATTGATATCAAATTTTGTTTCCATTTTAAATAGGGAATGATTCACAACACTCAAATCGAGTAGATATTTTCCAAATTCTTTCTTTGACTAATTCTCTGTTTCTCCTGGATCTTCTGATCATTTTTTAGATTTTTCCTCTGCATTTGAACCCCCATCTTCTCCAAATATACCCAACTCGCTATTGAAGGCCAACATGATGAGGTTCACATTACGATTGATATTTGTGACTTTTAGTTCCAGCTGCGTAAACCTCACCCCTACTGTGGATATTCCACTAGATAGTTCATCACAATAGATCTGATAATAAAATATTAAAATGCAGAATTTCTACACTATTACAATTTTATTAAACTTCTAGATCTATAAATTTAACTATAATTAGTGCGTGCATGCGAATGAAAATTATGCAGAAAATTAGAGAGCGATAAGATAAGCTCACACACACACATAAGACACAATATATGCTCAAGGAAACCATTTTGGGAGAAATCCTAGCTAGAAGATGAGGTCACTTCACTCTCTTTCTCCGTCTAGAAAATAAGGCTACAAGTAAAAAGAAGTAATGTATCTGGCTCATGGGCTGCTAAAGTGCACAAATCCTCTATGTGTGATCTACCTCCTATCTCTCCTGGCTATCTTTGCTTATCTATGGAACAAAATTCTCTCGAAAGAATGGAATGCCTCTTGCTCCTAGTGGCCTAGTTATAACAAATCCCTATGGCCTCCTAGTGGTTAAGTTTGATTACATCAGCTCTTAACTAGAGTTACAGTATAGACTCTTCTAGAGTCTTTTACATCAAAACACGTGGCTAGCCCCCTTTCCATGAATAATGGGGGCTAACGTGGCATCTTCCCAAATTATAGGTGTGAAAACAAGAAGGTCAACTTTTAAGTTGCATAAATTTTTTATATGGACTCCAATTGATGCACTTCTTGCACCGTTGGAAAGAGATATGTGTGTAGAAAAACATGATAAGGTGAAGCTCTATAGTAAGAAAGTTCAAACCCAAAAAAAATACATTTAATGCCACAAAATTCTCCAAGAAGGTTTCAGACCTCGTTTTGCCAAACTAGGTCCCATCGGTAAAAATTGTCCCATGAGTAAATTCCTCCACTTTCTCCACTCTAAATGCATCTAGATGTATGGTGAACAATATAATGATCCAATATGGATCATTTGGTTTGATGATGACAAGATATTTGAAATGGGACATATGTTGCAATTGGTAATTTCTCCCTAGCTAAGAGGGGGTGTTGAATTTGGCAGCTTAGGGACAAATTCCTTCCTTTGGAAAACTTTCCTCAATAAGAAAGAACCCTTCTAGCCCTTGGAAGAATTTAATTTGGTTAAAGAAAAGTGTATTTTTAAGATGAAAACCTTCATATGCACAAAAGCATAGGTTGACTTTAAGGAGAAATTGGGCACTGCTTGGAAGCATATAAATACAAGACAAGTTAATTCATTTGGACACACGATGGACATTCATTCTTTGTTGAAAAATACAAGAGATTCTCAATTTGATTTTTCCTTAATTAAATTGAGAAAATTTGAATTTCCACCTCAACAGACAACTTGGATGATGTTAACTTGTGTGACATGGCTTGTGTAACCCAGTTTACTCAATAAATTCAAGTTGGAGTAGTTAGAGTTTAGTTCAACATGTGTGATTGATGATTTGTAACAATCAAGGTCAGTTATCGCAGGGTGCTTTTAGTTAAACTAGTTCAAACTTTTGGAAGAAATAGTGGAAGGTATGTTAAGTAGTGGGACTTCAGTCAAACTCAATGATCATCCTGCTAACTAATCAATCAACCCAAAATAACTAGTGCATGTAGATAATTTAAGTTACCCAATTGAGGTGGAGATTCCAAGGTAGTGTAACATTAGTTATAGACTAGTATTGAGTGTACAGGTGTTGCATGCAGTTACAGGATCAACCCAAAGGAATTGCGTAATCAATTTGAGGAATTTCCTAAATAATAGGGGCCTAATTTCTCAAGGAACAATGCAAGGAAATAGGACCTCAAGCAAAGGCAAAATTTGACTAAGTCTGGGTAAGATCCTTTCACTAAGCAAAAAGGTAGGTTATGCATTTGTAGGATGTGCTCAGTTGAGCAAAGCAATTATAATACATCTCTATTCTTCTGATTTAATGCAAGCTTGCATTGGGGTTTTTAGCATTTTTCTTTCCCTAGGAAAAATACTTGTTGCATTTGTGTTATTTCTTATTGCATGTATAAAATTTATGCTCTAGATTATGAATTAATGTCCACAGCGCAATAGAGTAGGTTTATGTCTTTTTATTTTGATTAAAAATTCATGAACAATTGCAAATATACATCATTATTTCTACATGGTATCAGAACAAGAATCACATTAGAGCAAGGATTAGTTGTTCTTAGGAGGTTCGAATTTGGAGCTAAGTGCAACAATATTTCTTCAGATCTAAGAAGATGGTCTTCAATGGAGTAAGGCTAGAGTATACCTTCGAAGGCATCTCTAATTTTATTGCATTGAAGGATCACATGGAGGCAGTATTGGATGACAATGGATTGCTATAACACATCAAGTCATATGTTGCAAAACCACAAGTATTTGACTCCTAGAACCTTGCTTAGTGGAAGAAAGATGTATATAAGGAGAGGAGAATAATATTAGAGGAAGTACGGGATCACATTGTCTCAGATCTCCATGGAAAGGAAAATATGTTCTCTGTGTGGAAGGAACTAAAAAAAAAAATTCAAGAAGAATAGTGACCATGGGAAGCTGGTGCTCAAGCATAAACTTTGACATATCAAGATACATAATAATGACACATTTCCATAGTATTTGAGCAAGTTTACATAGTTTCTTGATGAACTTTGTGGGGTCAGTGTTAATGTCCGTGGAGAATAGTTGGTAAGCCTAGCCCTTACGAGCCTTCCTAAGAGTTGGCAAAGCTACCAAGATTCAATGAATGAGAGGGAGAAACTTCCAAATTAGGAATGCTTATGTTATGATTCGGTACATGAGGAAATATGGTGGAATACCATAGATGGAACTTCATCCAAGGGAAAGGATGAAGAAAAAATATCATTGGCTGGAAAGGAAAAGATTGGAAAAGGGAAGAAATCTCAATCCAAACCAAAATCTAGTTAAGGGGGCAAGAAGAAAGATTTTTCCAAAATTAAATACTTCCATTGTCATGAATTCAAGCACTATGCCATGAAGTGTCCACACAAGAAGAAAAGCAAGAATACCTCAGGAGGAGCAACAAGTGAAGCCTTCACTTCACAGTTCGAGCTTGAATTTATCCTCATTGCATGTATGGGTAGCATAGTGATGGGGATCATGTGGTACTTGGACTAAGGTGCATTGTTCCACATGATAGGGCATGGGGATTTTTTTAGTGACTTGGAAGAAAAAGGATTTGCAGATGGACATCGAGATGGGGGACAGAAAAAGGTACAACATGATTGGGATTGGTACATTCACCTTTCAAAGGGAGTCGAGCTCCCCCCATAGGCTCAAGGATGTCATGTTCTTTCATTGCCTAATGAAAAATATCTTCTCTATTGTAGTTTTGGAAGACTATGGTTATGATGTGATCTTCAGCAAAGGAAAGGAATTCCTCAGACACATAGCCACAAGAAAAGTGAAGAAGATCGAGGTTTGTGTGAAGAACCTATATAAGCTAGATGTGGAAGACTGTGTTGCATTAAACACAAAGGCAGAGAAGGTGCAAAGTGGTGATGTCAGTGAACTTTGGCACAAAATACCTAGCTATTTGCATCATGACACCCTGAAGATCATGCAACAAATAACCACAGGGCTCCCCAAAGGAGCACTTGAGCAGCAAGTTGTATGAAAAGGATGTACTTTGGGAAAGTACATAAAATCCACTTTCCATGATCATGAAAGCAAATTCCATGTAGTCATTGAAAGGATCCACTATGATGTTTGTGGATCTTTCTCAAAAACCTCCACTAACATGCACAAATATTTTTTCATTTTTATTGATGACTTCTCACGAAAGTGTTGGATATTCTTCATGTGGAAGAAAGATGAGACATTCTCCAAGTTCATAGAATTCAAGGCATTGGTTGAGAAAGAAACCGTCAAGAAGGTGAAGCCTCACAGGAGATAGTGGAGGTGAGTACGTGTCGAATGAATTTAAAAATTTATGTGCAAAAGAAGGCATTCGACGAGAGTTGACAACACCCCAGAAACCACAATAGAATTGGGTGGCTGAGAGAAAGAACCATAGCATTTGTAGTGTTTTTTTAATCAATCCTAATTGACCGTGGCTGCAAAATTTAATTGTCAACCCAGGGTAGGTCTTGTTGTTCCAATTGAGTTCGCATTGTTTGTGCCAATACACTACAACCAAGAATGAAAAATGGAAAGAACAATAAAAGATGTCGTTGAATCAAATTACAAAACTTAAATCATTCATGTAGAAATAAAAACACTCCACAGAATTGAAATCACACTTCTCAACTACTAGAGTAAGGGCACGCCACATAGTAACTAACAACTACACCAGATGGTCACTATCATTATGTTAATAAACTTAGTGTAACAACACAATATAATCTAGAATAGAAGCAGATGTAATTCACAATTTGTACAGCAACAACAGAAAACAATATATCAATAAATGAAGCAATAATGTACACTACATCTACTACTGCAGTCCCTACTAAAGAGGAGGGCCCTTCCTCCCTAGCAGGGGCGTAAGAACAACACAATATTAATTAATGAAGATGAAGAACAGTAACAACATCACCGCAATGATTTAATATTAAAAATAATTCAAAGTTACAAAAGCAGAGTAACAGTGCTTTTCTATATGTTGTCCTTATACATAGGAAATTGAGTTTCTTTTAATTATTACATGCCTGAAATTAGAAATAGATCAGTCATGAGAATCTCATGATTCTCATGCTATTAAAAATAAAAGTAGTTACAACATATTTCTAAATACAAAGACTTCTCAAATATATTGGTTGGGATTGCAACCACTTAGGTTTGTTTCTTCTAAAATAAACAACTCCTAAATTCCTGACAGTGGTTATGTGGAATAGTACCCACAACTTGCCAACTCTGGTGAAATAACATCTTGTGAGTGAGCGGCGGTTTGGGATGTAACGACAATCACTAACGACAACACCCTTGGTGTAACAATGGTCCTCTGTAACAGTGTGTAGTGTAACAATAGCCTATAACAACATTCATTGTGTAACAACAACCTGTAACAGCATGTAAGGTGTAACAATGAACTCCTCTATCCTCCTCTTAAGTTGATCAGTGTTGCCTATTTACTTTATAGCCTTGTCCCTGCGAGCAACACCTGAAAAAGGAGAAGAACTTCCAAAACACTCCTCCAATTCTCACCCCAGTTAGCCACAAAAAGGAATAAAGTATTCTATTATTCATTAGAATATAGAAAAATAACATAACAGTAGAATAGGTTATAAAAGTGAGAAAAAGGGTGATTAATCATGTAAAGTTTTATGGGCCTAGAGGATAAGAGGATCAAAACTGGCGAAAGAAGGTGTAGGAAATAGGTAAAAAGTTACACCCAACATCTCCCCCCAACTGAAGCAACTACATGTCCCCATGCAAAATATCATCTTCTCCTTCTATACCCCCAATGCAAGTCTATAAAATTGTAACCACCAGCAGTGTCTTCATCCGAAGCTCTATACCCTTGAATGGCCATCAAATGATGTGGCCAAGATTCTTCTTCATAATCACATGGGTAGTAGTCTAGTTGATACTCTTCTATTGGTAACCAAAATCAGAGGAAATTTAAACCTGAGCCCGATCCAAAATGCCCCCAATGTCTGCACGATCCAAGCATACTTAGGTACCCATGTCAAAACAACCACAAAATTTATGTATTCAAAAGGATCCCCTTCTTGCAACTCAGCGCTACAGCCTTCAGTGCATTTAAGACACCCTCCTATTGCTCGACTTTCAATTGTGCATGCAAATTGAGGAAAATCCTCGCAATCCTTTTCCTATAGGTGGTTGACTGCTCCCTAATCTCTAGAGTGCTCAGGAACAACTTAAACTCACACCTGATTTCATAAACCATCCCTCAGTCTGCTCTGACCCATAATGTTTTCCTTTCTTCATTAATTTCTTTTGATTTCCTAGCCATATGCCATTCAATTTGGTTCCTCATAAACAAAAGAAAGGCCTACAACTGCAAATCTCCCATATAAGAGAAAACACTTGCTACCATTTTTCTGTTGACATACTCACACATGATATTATACAAAAATAGCTCGCAAAGAAAGATTTGTTCATCAAAATTGCAAGTGAGAAAAATCTCAAGAAAAGTTCGAGTAGAAGAACCCAAATAAGACCTATTCTAAAAAAATGCTTTCAACTGTAAAAATAATATCGTTCCCATAGGAACACTGGATATGATGGGGATGACCGCCTACATGCTAGCAAGTTCAGGGCAAGATCACGGAACTTTGTCTTGTCATTTGTCAAGTTTGAGGCCTGCCGCTATAACAGATATAGTTGTTCATCATTTTTCTTCATGGCTTCCTTGTGCCTCCATGCTTCCCATTCTCTCTCCCATCCTTCCTTTAACCACATTTCCCTAAGGGAATCCATCATCCTTTTGTGTGCCGTGAGAGAGATCACCTGCTCTTGTAGAGAGAGTGCCTACTACTTCCATTTCTGTAGTTCTGGTAACAACAACATCTTTTTAGAACACCATCCTTCATCAAGACCCAGTGTTATTCCACATGCAATATCAATTAAGAGTGTAATAGCCTCCCGAGGGTGAAACTTCCCCATTTCGGCTGTTGGTTCTTGTGTAACAGCAACATCATCAATGGATTGTGATACAGTTTCCTTTTCTCCCTCATCAGCTTCCATTACCATTGTTGGTTCTTGCGTAACAGTAGTGTCATCCACAAGTTTTTGTATATCACTCTTCCCTCGGTAGGATTCTATCTCCACTGCTGGTTCTTGTGTAATAGTAGTGTCAACCATAGGCTCATGGGTGCCAGCTTCTTCTTCCTTTCCTTGGCTGACTTCTGTCTCCATTGCTGGTTCTCGTGTAATAGCAGTGTCAACCAAGGGATCTTGTGTATCTGCTACCAAATTATTTTTTGTGGACTGCACCATCTTAGTTGTTGGTTCTTGCGTAACAACAACATCCTCAACTAGTTTTCATGTGTAATCCTCCCATATTTCAGTTTGTGTTTCCCTCAAGATGGTGTTTGCCTCACAGACTCTCAATGCCGATGTCACTAGCTTCTCGGCACAATTCATTCACACAGCACCCGGAACATCTCCTTGCCCAACCTTGGCCAAAGTATCTAACCCTGGGGCTATTGTATCTACCTTTCGCTCTACTATTTGTTCCCTTAGCTCTCTATTCCCTTTTTCTATTTTTTCCATTTTTACAAGCAAGGATTGAGTTTCACTCTTACCAGGTGAGGAAGGTTCCTCCGGCTAAGCCTGCTCCTTGTCCTTCGGCTCTTCTACCTCTTCTTTCTTCTATGACATGGATGGGGAAACTGGGTGCCCACTAACCCATATTCCTTGCTTTCGCCACCTATCACCAGTTGGTTTGTTGATTGGTCTCTTACTAACCCTTCCTTTTGAAGGTTGGGGTTTCTCCTTTGTCGTTGCTGGAGCTTCCTTAGCCATCCCAATTTGTCTCCTCTGGGTGGTTTTGGCCTTTTTCCTCATGAACTCCTCTCAACTCCTACCCTAGTGGCTTAGGGCATCCAACACAATGAGTTTGATGAGGCCATGGCTGGTGATTCATGTTTCTGGATGCACAACTTTTTTCACGACCGCGATCATATGCTTTATGTTTCCCAACAAGAAGTAGAGAAGGTTTATTAGTTGTCGATGTCGAAGGCGGTTTAACAATGGAAAGCAGTAATTGAACACAATTCTTTCCATACCCTTGCAGGTGATGTACTTGATGAGGTAAAGGGAAACATCAACCCATGACTGGGGAAGTGACAACCTGTCAATCCCCCTCCCTTTCTTCACCAGTTGCTCGTCCTCTTGGAGGAAATCCCCCTTCAAGAAGGGTCATTAACTTTCCTATTAAACCACCTCTTTCCTTCGACTAGTAATGTCGTCACTTGAGTAATCACTTCCTCTGTAACTTCCAGCTTCAACCCCCTAACCACTATCTAGTTCCTCTCTAAATTCTTCGCAAATTCCATGGTGACTCCCCTGTCTGATCCCTCCAGCCTCTGGAAGAACTCAAACCAACCTGTGTCCCTAACAATCTGGCATGCTTTGGGGCAATTATCCAAATCCTCTGTCGACCCTGGCTCATGCCAAATCATTGCTCCACCCATCGCTACACAAATTCAGTGTTGTTTTCCTTCCTTCTCCCTTCCTTTAGAAGCCCCGGAGCAGTCGGCACACTACTTAGCTGTTACGGCCTACAACTATTCGTTTCCACTTCTCTGAGCACTTTGAATGGGGATGCAGTCCTCCAACAAGGGTAAATGGTAGGGTGGTGTAGGTGAGGAATTCAAATTAAGATCTACAATCATGGTTCATATTGCACAGTAACTTTGCCTTATTAATGCTAGGTTATGGGAGGTCTAGTCGAAGGTATACTTCCCCTTTTTGGAATGATCTGTCATTAAGTGACAATGATTACCGTATCATCATGTCTTAATTTTGATTTATTTGAAATAATTATAGGTCATGCAAAGGTCATTTCGCAATATGATTGGCTCCCTCCTGGCTTAAATGTAATAGCTGACCTTGACCATCAAACGGGAAAACGTGTTAAGTTGCCATAATTATCGAATAAAAATAGATAATAATATTACCTTTGTATGACATACCCAGGTGACATGGGGCGTAGTCGTCGGTGATGAGATGCGTAACTCCAGTGACGAGAACCACGCTGATGCCTGTAGCCTTTTGCAATAAATATATTATTCAAATTATTTCTATAAGTCATTGGCTATTACAAGTGTAACAACCAAGATGACTATTATGTATTATTACTTTTTACAAAAACAAAAACAAAAAGAACAAGGTCATGTAACAACATGATCATAAAGTATGGTTTGAAATAACAAATTCTATTACAAAATGTGTAACAGCCACCATAAAGTATGGTTTGAAATAACAAATTCTATTACAAAATGTGTAACAGCCACCATAAAGTGGTTTTCAACTGCTACACAAATTGTCTGTCTGTGCCCATAAAAGGTTTTCACAACGATATTGTTTTATTATGTTGTTGTTGTTGTTGTTGTTGTTGTTTTTAAGGTTTGAAGGTGTAACAGCCACCAACAGTGGTTGATTTTTAGTTGTTACACTTATTGGATAAATTAGAATTTTTGCAGCACACGGGGGCTTTCACATGTTCCTGTAATCTGAAGATCTGAATTTGTGACAATGTTGACGAACGAATCCCTTGAAGCAGGTTTGTGATATAACCAAATATGGTGTCCATTTGCTAGTAATGGTGTCCTTGCACTGTCAATGGTCACCAAATTTACAGTCTCGTTTTCAAAGACTGCATCTACCTCATAGGGACCTAGCCATTTGGTGCAGAGCTTACCCTTGAAGTCTTTGAATCTTGATTCATATAAGAGAGCCCAATCTTCTTTCTCGAACTAATTTTTCTTGATGAATCTGTCATGCCACTTAGCTCTCTACTGCTAGATAATCTCTATTTGTTGGATAGCTACTAACCATTTCACCCATTTCGTGACATAGTTAGCGCAGACCAAAATGTAAGATTTCTGTCTAGATGAAGGATTAATTGGTCCCAAAAAATATAGGGCCCATTTCTCAAAACATTCTAAGACGATTTGGGGATGTAATGGTATCTCATCTAATTGTAGTGGTTGGCCTGTCCTTTGGCAACTATCACATCCCTTCACAAACTTCTTGGCATCCTGAAATATTGTTGGCTAAAAATACCCTATCAAAAGGACTTTGTACCTTGTCTGCTTGTCTACAAAGTGCCCCCACAAAGTTCCTTGTGACAATCTTTAAAGATTTCAAAGATCTCATCTTCTCTAACACAACGTCTAATCTGGAAATTGGGTTCAATGCGATAGATATTCCCATCTATCCAGGTATAGGTAGCACTTTGCTACATAATCTTTCTTTTCTCCTTAGTGTAAAAATACTGTGAAAACTTCCCTACAACAAGATAATTGGATATATCTGCATACCAAGGTGAGTAACTAGAAATAGGAAAGATGTATTCATCAGTGAAGGAACCTTCAGTAGGAATACAATCGTCCTCAATAGTTAACGTAGAAAGGAAATTAGCTACTACAATATCTTTTCCAGGTTTATCGACAATTGTGATATCAAATTCTTGTAACAATAATAACCAGCGTGTAATTCTACCATTGGTAATTGGTTTATTCATTAAAAAACAAATGGTAGAGTGGTCAGTGTGTAAAAATACTTGATACCTATTGATATAGTGTTGAAATTTATTAATGGCATGCACGACTACTAAGAATTCCTTCTTGGTCACTCTATAGTTGAGCTCAGCTAGAGCTAGATTTTTACTTATGTAGTAAATAACATAAGGTTTCCTACCCTCCAATTCGCCCAAAACAACACCTACAACAATATCAGATGCATCCGTAGCTATGTGAAACAACAGTTCCCAATTAGGTCCACGTAAGACTGGAGCTGCTAATACACAACATTTCAGCTTCAAAAAGGCATGCTCACACTTCCCTGCCCATAAAAAATCGACATCCTTCATAAGAAAAGAGAATAATGGTGATGCAATTTTTGAAATTTTTTCTATAAACCTCCTGTAATACCCTGTGTTGGCTTGTTGGGGCTTGACCCAGGTTCAGAAGTGATTTAGCCAAACAAATCCCAAAACTACCAGCCCTTTTGGCAATAGCCCACGGTGCGTGGATTGAGGTCTCACCCGAGGTAGTATGGGAGGGTGCTGGAACTAGGTTTCCACACCCTAGGGATGTCTTGATGGGGCATAGGAAGTTCACAAACCAAACTTGCACGCTTGCACCTCTCTGTGCAACTGTTTGTCCTTCGCACTCTTGCAACTGCTTCCACACCGCTCTGTGAAGAACATGAAGAGGTGTTGTCTAGATCCTTTATCCTTACTACGCTATTATTATAGATCTTAACTTAATTGTGTGGGCCCAATATTAATCATTCAACATTCATAACAAGTGTGAGCAAACATAAAACTATAAAGAGATGCATAAATATAATAGAAGCATAGACACACAGATTTATGAACGGAAGCATTATTGGGTGTGGAGCCTAATTATCTTCTATATTCAAAGGTCTCAGCTGGATGTATACCCTAGGAAGATTGTACACCCCTCCACGCGAGGGGGTGCGACGGGGACTTGTCCCCCCACGGGGGTTCGGGGACCAGTGGTCAAGCTAAAACAAATGTAAAATTCCCTTGTAAAATTCTAGTAATTTCTAGTCAATCTGGGTCATTCATTAGGCGGATGATCTGACAGTAGAAGTTATGTTTAGTTTAGGGTATTTTTCCCAATAAGGAAACCCCTCACAATATATGAGGGAATTGTATTGCGTCTATGTATATCTATATTATGAGTGAGGACAAGTGAGGAGATTGAGAATGAAGAGGGTGTTACAGCGAATTTGTTGTAGGTTGTATCTCTTCAGTTTGCTAGATAATATAAAAGGAAGGACTGGTTGTTTCTCCGTGGACGTAGCCCAAACTGGGTGAACCACATATATCTGTGTCTCTATTCTCTTATGCATTTTCTGTGTTTATATTTCTGCAATAATTTATGTGTTCCATTGCTCTGTAATATATAATTTTCTAACAAGCACAATCCTCCAAATCAAACTTATCTTTATTAATTTTCTAACAAGCACAATACTCCAAAGAAACAAGATGATGGAGCTTAGTGAAAAGAGTCGCCTTCACTAAGTGGGCCCTCAGGCAAATTATGGCGCAAAGTCTATTTTTAGACTATGTCTATTTTTAGACATATGGATCATGTCTATCAGTTGCACGATGTTGTTTATGGATGATTGGTCAAGTTGGCAAAAATAGATAGACTTCTATTTTTAGACAACAGTGGTGACACTGTCAAGTCTAATTATAGAGCAGTCAAATATTATTAGCTTATAATAATATTTAGACTATAAACTTTATCTTATTCTCTTGAAGCACTTCAGTTTGAGCTACATATGTGGCACATGCAGCTGTCAGAAGGAAATACGCTTTCTTTGTGGGTTAGTTGATTTTTTGCATGCATGACTTCATTTAGAACTCAATCAGTTGAGTTTGGTGGAGTTGATTGTGGAGTTGATGGAGTTGTGTTCAGTTTGACTTGGTTAAACTAGTTGTAATTAGTCTAACTGCAAATAGACTAATGATGAGTT
>APFE030377060.1:16339-88382 GCA_000404065.3 Pinus taeda | reverse complement strand
GATAAATCAGTAGTTGATTTTGAGAGAGCCCTCTCAGGTTAGGGAGGCTAATCCTTAGCCAAGAGTCTGGTCTGAAATAGTTACATAGAGTCTAACTGATTAGCAGCCATCAGTACATGATTTTGTGATAACAGATTTCTCGAAATAATGGACTCCATAGCCCAATGGATGAAGGCACTGCCTACTCTCCCAGAAGTTTGTAGTTCTTAGCACCTCCAAGGAGCTACCATCCCCATTGGAGCCAATGTTAGAGTCGGTCTGTTCAGCCCTCTGTCAGAGATCAAAACCTCTTTTGTTGCATTTCATTTTAGGTGTCCCATTCTGCTCGATCACCTGCATTCCATTTAGGAGCATCAATCCTCTAACGGAAGGGTCTTGTCCCCATACTTCACTCATGTCATTCACTTGCTGGTTGATGTCTGTTCATAAAAAAAAAGCATATACAGTCTTCTTTTCATCAAAGTTACACAAGCTGTCTTTAGGGTTTTAGTGTCAAGTAGGTCTAGGGTTTCATTAGGGTTTTGTCAATAAATGCTTCAGAGTGTCTGATAATCACTAGCAAGCCATGAGGATGTTCTATCGCCAATAAATTTTGTTAATAAGTGTTTGAAAATGTGTTTTTCCTCAAAACTCTGTTTTGAGGAAAAAACAAAGTATTTAGCCTTATTTGTACAAAATGATGTAAATTTTATTCTCTTCATTGTAAAGTACTTACCTGCACCCTGGTTTCTTTCCTTAGCCTAAGAAGCTCCAAACCCCTGCAAAGACAAGCCAAGCTCGGGTCATTTCACTCATTACAAAGTGAAAAGTAGTGAAAAAGTCCAAAACTGAGGTTGAAATAAAAGTTATTTGAAAAAACATTGTAAAAGTGGGTTTCATGACCTAAAATCTTAAAATCTCTTTGATTATAAGTAATTCCTTCATTTGATAAGCTCATTTGTTAAAGAGAAGCAAGGTAGAGCAAATTTGGTGAACAAGTGTGAAATTTGGGTGAATTTGGAATAAAACTGGCCGGCGCGGTGCACTGAGCAGGAGGCGCGGTGCACTGGTGAGGCACGACGCACTGGGAGAAAACATACAGTGTTATTTTACATGAGTGCGGCGTGCTGGGAAGGCGCAGCGCATTGGGTGAGTTGCGCGGCCACACAACAAAAGGCTCAAAAACTGCCAAGAATTGTTCCAAATTGCCATTAACTTGCACGGATTTGACAGGTAGAGCCTCCATCATTGCATTTCATTAAATTTTGCACTATGATATGGTGATTGATGAATGGTGATGGTATAAACACATAATCAAACCCTACCATGTCAAAGCCCTCACATAAAAATGGCTGCCTAGGGTTTTAACAACTATTTGCCACCAAGTTTATCCTCTTTCCATCATTCTCTTTTCTCCCTTATTACATTTTTCCCTGATTTCATTGTTCCCTACCCCCTAAAATCACTAAACTCCTATCCCAAATACCCTTTCCCAAATTTCCAAATGTAAAACCCTAAACCCTAAAACTATACAAAAATTCCCAACCTTATACAAAATTCCCATAACATCCCATACTTCCCTAATTAAGTCTATCCTAACATTCCCAAATTTCTCACTGTTTTCCCCTCTCCTAACAATCCCTTGTTTCACTGTTTTCCCCTTGGTGGTAGAGGTTAAGCACATCACTAAAGGGCAGTCCAAAATAGTTTCATTCACCAGCATCTATTTCTCCAAGGCATTTTGTATAGCAGTAGTTATGTCATCCGGTCATTCATCTGATTATGAAGTGGAGACCCAAAGTGACTCACCCATGGAGGGACATGCACCCTGGAGGCCTCATAAAGGTGGCAAACATATTAGAGAAGAACCAACCACCCTTACTAAATTGCAAGCCTACCCTCTTGCCATCTCTTGTTTCCAGTTTCAGTCATGTTATGAGTTTTGTGCGAAGGTTACTAATGTTCAATTTCATCATGAGTTGGCTCGCTTGTTTGTATTGCATTTACATGGTGATCAAGTTACTTTGGCTGGTGTCACTTTCACACTTACACCAGAATCTATCTCACTAGCAACTGGCATACCTAACATTGGAGAGCCATGGAACAAGAGGCAAAAGATTGATCGACAACATTATGAGCCATATATTAAACCTAGTTTCTTGAGGTAGCTCAAGAGAGTGTTTCCTTTTCGATATCTCAAAGATGAATATGCTCCACTAATGAAATTAATCATGAAGTATTTCATTTGTGAAGGCCATTTCTCCTGATTATATGCTTATCACATCATGTTGCTCATGCATTTCACCTGGGTACAGATGATGAACATTCCTTATTTCATATGCCGAAACATAGATAGGATGACCATCCTTGTGCAACACAAGACCCCTCAGCAGCAGTTCAACAGTATTTGCCATTTTTCTCTCATCAAAATTTTGGTGGTTCATCAGCTTGGATTACAGGGCATCACTTGGGATGATTTCATCTCTCGTGAGTTTTTCAGAGTTTCACTGGGACCTCCAAAGGCTAGGCATGAGACAAGTGGACCTTCTCATCAGCATGAAGGCCATGATCCACACACTGCTACTATACCGGTTTTCATTACTTATCAGAAGGGCACCAGGCAGTTGTTCGCGGCAGCAAAGCGAGTGTTATCTCCACCCAGTGTGGAAGGGGCCTTGCTTCCAACATCAGCACCACAGGTACAGGACATAGGCAAGAGGCCAATGCAGGATGAGGGGCCTTCAGGTGAGTGGGACTTTATTTTTGTTCAGGATGACGATACAGACATGGACCCGCAAAGTGCACATCTTAGAGAGATCATCCAGGAGCAGCAGACAGAGATCAAAGCCTTGTCCCTCAACTTGGAGAAGGCTAAGTGGACTATGAAATACCTAGAGCAGAGGAACAAATAGCTTGAAGATCAGCAAGCAATCATGGAGTTACAAAACATCTAGGAGAATCGTCAAGCTCCCTAAAGGAGGAGGATTGAATTCACTTCATTGGAGCAAGAGATTAATGATGATCGTGAGTCTTGGCTCGAGAGAGTCAACATCCACTTGGAGAGACTACTAGAAAAGGCTGATAGGGACAAATCATTGTTGAGACACATGGCTTTCCACTACATGGCACGGAATAAGGTTTGCAAGGCACGAATAAGGAATCTAAAGGAAAAATTGAAGAAGGCAACAAAGAAGAAAAAGAGGCAAAAGGAGCATGATCGTCTTCAGATATTGGCCAAAGCCTCTTTAGCCCATCATGACGCTTGATAGAGAATGTAAAACCCAAATTTCAAGAAATTTGGAGCAATTTTTTGCATTTTGGAAATTTTTTGCACTAAAAAATAGGGTTTGCCTCCCTATGCGTCGTGCCACGTGGCACTCGCTTTTGCTAGAGGGCTCCAAATTTCCAAAACTTTACATTTTTGGATTTTACATGAAAAATTATGATTGCTGGTGCATGTCCAAGAAAGTTGGGCAAGTTTTGAGTCCTCAAGAGGTAAAAAACACTCAAAAAATGACCTCTCTGCCCCTATTTTGACACATAGGAAGCAACCCTAGGAGATTTGATTTTTGGAGGGGCAAATGGACACCAAATTGAAAAATTCCACTTGGGTTGGAACATAGATAGGTAGGGATTTCCAACGAGCTATCCTGAGCTCAATTTGGACTCTGGGAAGGGCCTCAAATTCAGCTCCAAAGTGGCGTGATGCATAGAGAATCAGGTGTGGTGCATAGAGGATTTTTGCCTATTTTTCACTGTACAGCTCAGAAATTCGCCTAGTTTTGACTAGTTTCACTTTTTGATGTAACTACTGATCTACCATGATGTAATTTGAGGACCATGATGTAATATTGGCCCATTTTTACTTGTTCTAGAGGATTCATTCACTAAAAAGTGAAAATTTAATGAATGAATCAGTTTCCTACCATATAGAGGCAAGTTGTTTGATTGCTAGATTTCAGTGCTTTGTTTAGAATATGGTTGAAACAACTCCTAGAATGATTGGCATGACCCCTAGAGGCATGGGAATGGGTTAGGATGGTCTATATCATGTATTTTCTGAGTCATTTTCAGGGTTGGACACTTGGGATCGTTTGGCACATCATTGTACATTCTATCTCTGCATTTTTGGCTAAGGAAAGACTAGGGTTTTGCAGCACTTGTTGGGATCCATGTGGCTTTGTGTTTTGATGGTGTTTTTCTCTATGTAATTGTAAGTTCACTGATGTTTATGTGTATCATTTTCCCTTCTCTTTTCTTCTGAAATTAAACAAATGAGTGATTAAGGTAGAATCCATTGGACTGCTGTGCTCTGCCTTGAATTTTTTTTTAATTTTCAATGCTTTCATCTTTTTGAGGAGGATTCTTGAGACCCTCTTACCCTCCTTAGCTCCTCACTAGTCTGATCCATCCATTCATTTAATCTAAAGCATCAAAACGACTTCCTACCTTGCCCCAACTGGAACTCTGCAAAAATTTGGCCTCATCCCCGGACCCAAATTTGCCTTTCCCTTTTTCCAACACAAAACCCCCAAAAGACTCAAATTAAATCCTTGCACTTCATACCTAGCCTAAGATTAACAGCTATTTCAGTCATCTCAAGCCCCATCGATTATCCTTTGTTGATATTGACCTAGATAGAGCCCTGTCCTATCCTCGTAGGGCTAGCTATGAGGCTGAGCGCGGTTTGATGTGGACCTAGAAGCTTACCTTTTCAGCCTAAGGTAAATCTAGGCCCTAACACCTCCCTTTTTTGTTTTCCTGTGGTTCTTTTACTTAGCTATAATTTTATTCTATTTTTCTTGATCTAGAACATATATGTTGTTTGGTCTTCTTGTGGCTATTGCAACTTATATTCTTGAGTCTTCTTCTCTGATTTAGTACTTCCAAGAGTCAAACTAGAGATTATACCCTTGATCACACATCTTTCTAACATTGAGAAGACTGTGCTTCAAATCCTTAACTAGCAAAACCTTTTGTGCCTTCATATGTTCGCTTCCAAGGGTTGCTACACCTTTTCCAGGTATCTTGACAGAATAGTTATCACCAAATGCAACACCGCTCCTTTTTTCTTCTAGACTAAAAAAAATTGTTTTCATCTCCTGTCATATGTTTCGAGCATCCACTGTCTATGTACAATTCATCTTCTTTATCTTCAACGATCAATACTAGATTGAAATTTTCATTCATTTTCTTCTCCCATGCCAGAGTTGGCTTATCTATCTAAATGATTGGAGCATTCTCTTTCACAAGACAACAATTCCGTGCCTTATGACCAAAATTATTACACTTATAGGATACAATGTTTTACTTCATTGGTGTTTCAAATGTATTGTAGTTTCCATGGAAATTTCTAAGTCTAAATCCATAATCAATCCTGTTCCTTGGACAATTGTATCTTGTATTTATTTTACAATTAATTGCTTTATGCCCAAAATTTTTGCAAGAGTAAGAGTGACCAAGAAATATATTTCATACCTGGTAGAGTAGGTTGATATTCTAAAGTTGTTTTGCCTTGGAGGAGGTTCAATCCATTGATCATCTTTGTGATGGATGTTCTTGGGAACAACAATAAAAATTCTTGAAGCAGTAACATTTCTAGATTCTCCTTTAAGTTTCTCCTTTAAAGGTTTGAAGCTAGTGTCTTCCTTGATTGAGGATTCACCTATATAGCCAAGGCTAATTTTATCGCTTGATGGTCTTTGACAACTGAGAATGCTATCCAACACTAGTGAGCTATTAAATTTCTCCTTGATATTATCACCTTAAGCTCTCATTAACATAACTTCTTCTTCAAGCTTCTTACAATCTTCTTCTTTCTACTTCGTTTGGGTCTTCAAAACTTCCTCAATTCTTTTTTCTTCTTCAATATGGACCTTTAAAGAGATATTTTCTTCATCAGACTTCTCAAGTAGGTATTTCAATTCTCTAATTTATTTCTAAGAAAGACATTTTCATTTTCACTATTATTCAACCTTTCTTGAATATTTTATCTTAATGTTTGGTCCCTAGATATTTTCTAAGTCTCTAAAAGGAATCTATTCTCATATTTGGTTCTTCATCATTTGAACCATTGAGCTCTTCATCATCAGAATCATTACCTTGATTTTCTTGGGTTATGAAGATAATTTTTCTTGCATCTAGTTCTTTTGTGTCACTTTCATCTAAAGAGTTTTTGTCTTCTTTGGAATAAGGATTTTTCTTGTGGAAGCTTTTCTTTTCCTTAAAATGAATTTTTATTAGAATAATGACCTATTTTACCACATCTAAAACATTTAAATAGTAACTTACCTTTATGTTTTATGGTTCCCCTTTTTAGCTTCCTGATGAAATTTGCTTCTTTTGCATCTAAATCATCGTTTGGAGTTCCTTCAACCTTGAATTCTTTGTTTCTTGTCTTCCTTATGCCTTTAAAAGATGATTTTCAGGTTGATGGTGCATATTTTTATCTATTCTCATTTTTTATGCCATAATATTGTTATTTAATTATTTTGTTGTCATCTTAGTTAAGTTCTTGGTTTCTTCTATGGCACATACCTTGGCATCATATCTTAAGGGAGGCGATCTCAAGACCTTTTGTTTGATCACAAGATATTCAATTTTTTCTCCTAATCCTCTTATGGAGTTGACAACTTCATCTACAATGAGTAAATAAGTCACAATATATTATTTTTCATCCATTTTTAGATTTTCAAATTGGGCTCTATACTTTTGAAGTTTGACTTGCTTGATCTTATCATCACCTTCATACATAGTTGAAGTGTATCCCAAACTTCTTTGATTATGGTACAAGACATTAACTTGGGTTTAATGGTTCTTGACAATCTACCCATGACGGTACGAAGAGATTTTGAATTGAAGCTAAGCAACTTCTTCTCATCGGGATCAGTTGGAGGGATTTTAGGAACTTTGTAGCCATTTACGATGGAGAACCAAACATCTACTCTTAAAGCCTTCAAGTAAGTTTCCATGTAAATATTCCATAATGAATAATCATTTTGATAAAACACTGGAATTGTTCTTGAAGATATGCCTTCCATTTTCATATCATCTCATGATATTTCCTTTAGTGATTAGACTGTTAGAAGGTAACCTACTCTGATACCAATTGGTGGAAATACCAAGAGGGGGCATGAATTAATATTTCCTAAATTTCAATAAATTAAGATTCAAAATTATTAACCAATAACATTACATCAAATGAACACAAGATATATATGAACAATATATTTATATTACAATATAAGATACAACTTATGGTTGAACAACTACAACTGGAAGGGCTACAACCCCAAGATTTACCAGATCTTATTGGAATGAGGTGACAACCTCTTGAAGGAAGTTGCAACTTCCTTTCCTAGAACCACCCATCCATCCTTTATATAAAAGGTAACTAAAAATTTCTTGGGTTCCCATACCAAGGATAGTGACCGAAATAAAAAAATATACAATCTCTACCACCTAAACATATTCAACTTCGGATCTCAACCAATAAGTATGCCACTGTAACTCTGACCTCCAACCCAACAAAATAGATTCTAATTCATACTTTCAGTTGAAAGCATGCCTTATAACAACCCTCAAATTGTGCTTTTAGTTGCTCAGATCTCCCTCAGAAACTCTGCCTCAAAAAAGATAGTTTATATTCCTCAAAAGGTAACTCGAATATCCTTCAATACTTATACAAGGATGAAATAAGGGTCTACTCCAAGCTTCTACAAGAATGACTTCAATATGTGCTCCAAACTTTTAGAAGAATAACTTCAAGATTTTCTACAAACTTCTACAATAATAACTTCAAGATTTGCTCCAAACTTTTGTAAGAATAACTTCAAGAACTGATCCCAACTTCTATAAGAATGATGCCAAAAATAACTTCAAAACTGTGCCAAATTCCTTTAAAAATGTGCTAAAATTTCTTTTGTAGATATCCCCTCTAATCTAGCCTCTCCTTGTTTCTAGTTCATGAGATACGAACCCCAAAAACAATTATTTTCTTCATTTCTTTCAACATATCTGAATTTCCCTTGAGAAAATCCCTAAAATGCATCCTTCTCACACCTATATATAGTGCATTCAGGGTTTGGACTAGGTTGGCTTGTCCATTGGTTGGGTCAACTTGTCCATAGGCTAGACTGGCTTGTGCATCTAGAAAAATGTATAGTGAATATTCAAAAAATCATATCTCTTCAATCATGATGAATTAGAGGGAGTTGCATATATCGCTGGAAATGTATCTAAATAATCTTGCCAAAAATGTATGGTATAATTCCATTTGATCTAGGTAAATGGAGTAAAAATTCATTCAAAGATAGGGTATCCAAATGGAGCATAAAAAATCCAAAAATCATGTCTCTTCAACCGCGCTAAGTTAGAGGGAGTGTCGTATACCATTGGAAAGGTCTTGATGAGGGCTATGTGATGATATAGTAATTTCTTGAATTTTATTTGGCTTTGACCACCTTTTCCTTGATTTTCTTTTGATTTTCATTTTTTCAATTGAGGGCTTAAACCCTTTTTCTCTTTAGGACTTCTTGAACTATTATCATATGCTTTGATAATATCAAAGCAAATCAATGGAAAATTTACTCAACAATGACCCATTCCCCCTTTGACATAAATGCCAAATTTCATCAAAGACCTTCAGCATGTTGGTGCTTGCAAATCTATGTAAATGAATTGAAGAAGAAGAGTAAAAGAATTTTTGGTTTTCTCCCACAAGGGTTTCACATAAAATTTGGTGTTTTGATGTGTTGATGTGATGATGATTTCCTAATGCACAATTTATTTAATTTTTATGACACACATTATTATTTGATGCACTACTACATTGTTAATTAGTGGTGAAATATTTTGAAATGATAAGTTTTCCACTATAATGATTCACCCACCCCTCCCCCCCCATCTCAGTGTGATTGTTGGTCTAACAAGTGGTATTAGAGCAGGTTCCTTTAAGAACAATTAATTTCTTGAAGGATTATCTTAGGAAAGATGGCCACTATCAGATCATTGGGCAAGCCTCCTTCATTTGATGGATCCAACTATGCTTTCTAGAAGATAAGAATGGAAACCTACCTCATTTCTGGCAACTATAGAGAAAAATTACCAAGTTCCTAACTCTCCTCCTATAGATATAGTTGGTAAGGCCCTTTATACAATTAACTTATTAGCCAAGCATGCCATTTTGAGTTGTCTATTAGATTTAGAATTTGTCAAAGTAATGCATTGTAAGTCAACTCATGATTTATGGAACAAGTTTAAAAATTGTTATGAATGGGACAAGAAAGTGAAGGAAGCCAAGCTACAATATTATAGGGCTCAAGTTGAAAGTTTGAGTGGAAGAAGATGAGGATATTGCCTCATATTTCCTTCGAGTAGGCAAAGTTGTCAACTCTTTTGTAGGTCTTAGTGAAGAAGTGAATGATGACGTTCTCGTTCGAAAAATATTGAGATCTTGCCTCCAATATTCAATCCCAAGATATCAACCCTTGAAAATCTATCATATACAAATAAGTGTAACATTGACATGCTTAATCTAACACTCACAACATATAAACTAAGGACATAGAAGGAAAAGTCAAGAATCAAAGAAAAACATTTAGAGTTGCCAAAGAAGGAAAAAAACATGAGAATCAAGAAGACTCCAGTCATGACTTTGATGAAGAAGAAGCCAAGTTCATCAGAAAGCTAAAGAGGGGAATTGGATTTTTCAAATGGAAGCTTCCTTTAAAATGCTTTGAATGTGGAAGAGTAAGAAATTATGCTTCTAAATGCCCTAATGCAAAAATGGATGATAGCGATGACAAAGTAAGATTCAAGTCTAAGGATGAAAAGGAAAACAAAATGCCAAAAAGAAGAACTTCTTATCAAAATAAAAAAGCAATTATGAGAGAAATGAAAGTGATATTGATGAGAGAGAGGTGAAACATTGTTCTTCATTGAAGAAGAATAAATAGATTATGAAGGAGAACTCGAGAGCGAATTGAAAGAATAAAAACCCTTACAAAGAGGGTGGGACATCTAGATCAACAACTCCAAGATAGATATCAAGATGGAGATCCCATTATTGCTCCCAAGGTTGAACTAGAGGAAGTCAAAAGAGTAAAGTGGTTTTTGTTAGAATAGTTTAACAAAAGGGAAGAATTTTGTGAAAAATCAGAAGAAGAAGTTGTGCTTTTGAAAGAAGAATTGGAAAAACTCAAACACAACTTGTTCATTTTGTCGAATCCTTAAATAACATTTTGTAGTGCCTGTAAAGGGTCATTTTGTATAATGTGCCCTGAATCTGTTACTTTGTCGAACAATTAATTTTTATATAGTTTTATATGGGTTTTTGGAATTATTTTGGAACCAAATTGAATTCTGGAAGAAGGGAAATTATCAAAATTCAATGGTGATTTTCGAGCGGTTATGAAGATTCACGAAGATGTATTTTTGATATTGTAAATATATATTTATTATTTTGGAGGTTATTAACAGGTTTCAGGCTTTTGAGTGGATGGTGTATGTATCACCAAATTAGGATCAAGGAAATGTGTCATGTAACATAATGATGAACAAGTTGTTGTAATGGGTGGAGTCAGTTATGCCAATATTGTGGCAGCAATAACATGATCAATTTTGAAGATTTATATTGTTTTTGGTGCATGTGGATCCAACTTGAAATATTGTGAAAAGTGGTCCACACTAGGTTGAAGAAGGCATTGGGAGCCTCCACTAAGGTTGGCACCTTAATTATGTTCAAGCCTATAGAAAGTCGAATGTTGGGCACGGGATCCCCCAAGGGAAGTGTTGGGGCTTAGAACCTAGATTTTGGTCAAAAGTTGTAACCTCGATGTAAAGGCTCTGCATTTTGTGGGCACGAAGCGCATAGTTTGTAAAAGAGTCATAGGGTTTTTTGCCTTCAATTTTGTAATGTAATATCGGCTATAGAGATCTACCCATGGTCCGCCGACCATGGGATTGTATAAATAGAGCAAGGCTCTAAGTAGTTAAGAGATCACAAGATGATGGAATAATAATGATAAGGATGAAGAGTTGAGTTGTATATGAAGTGTAAAGTCTAGTTTTGGGTCATAGAGTAGGAGAAGGCTCTCCAGCTAAGTGCGCAGAGGCCTAGTAGTCTACAGTTGAGTGCGCGAACCCTTGTAGCTAAGTGCACAGGGCGAGTCAAGTCTGTAACAGTTGGAGCATTAATAAAGAGAAGTTTCATATCCATTCTATGTATTGATTTCTTTTTTTATGCATCTGTTACATTGAATATACATTGCACTTTTAATGCTTATATGATGCGTGAATATGTATGAATGTGTTGAATAAGTGAATGCAAGATAGAATATCTGTTTATGCGAAGCTAACTAAGATCTTTAAGAAGATAAGTAAGATACGCGGTGTAGATTGGGGAAATAGTGCAGTTCGCTGCCATAGTAGCACGAAAGCATCTCAGCCCCTAGTTAGGGCTGCACGAAACACGATTATAACATATCATGAGGGTATTGAAGGTTAAAGCAGTGTGTGAAGTAACCTGCGCGAAGATAGGCATAGTTTGACTAAATTGGCACCTCAGACATCTCAAGGGTGCAGAAATTTGGTTCCAGCATCCCCCCATACTGCTTCAGGTGAGACTTCAGTCCACGCTCCACTGATTGATGCCGAAAGGGCCAGTAGTGTAGGGATTTGTTTGGATACTTAACTTCTAACCAGGGTCAGGACCCATCAAGCCAAAAAATGGTTCCGTTGCTGGGACCGGAATCTACATAGAGGTGTATGATGTCATATCATTAGAATCCAACTAAGAAGGAAATTGAAGGCTGGTTGGATAGAAGAATTCACGAGTTTGCAGCGTAGGACAACAGGAACCTGCGACGGTCAAAAGAAGAGTGGTTAGACTACTACTTGTACACAGAGATCCACGAAATATTCTTCGGGTCTTTCCCTACTAAGCTGTATGAGTGGATCACGAAGCTAGCAGATAGCCATGGAAGGTGGAAACTTGACAATGCTATTGTGTGGACCCCAGAGTTAGTTTGAAGGTTGGAAGCATCGGAGGATAAGATCGCACACACCGTTGATCATTAGCTTGATCAGATTATAGGAGGATTCATTACTAAGTTTGCGTTCGACACCTCAATCAGCTATAACGAGGTAGAATGGTGCTTTCTCAAGGGACCGCAAGGTAAGTGTGTAAAGTATTTGAATACTTGGATTAAAATGCTATTGTGAAAAAAGAAGGTTATGCAGTTACCTTGATGTTTGAGACTACACGAAGTGGAAAAGATTATAGGAACGAAGAAAGTAAGGGACCCAAAACTAGCCCCTTGATTTCACCTCTGCGAGGGGATGAGGAAGAGCTCGCGAAGGTCTCACCGCAAATCTTGATCCATCTGATAAGGCAAATAATTATGGGAACACCACCTCCACCCACACCGCCACCAGCTTCACCACCATCACCTCCATCTTCACCCGTACCACCTCCACCACCACTGTGATTCAATATGGCAAGCACAATGAAGTTAGTTGTGTTCAAGGGTTTGGGAAATGAGGATCCAGACCAATTCTGGTTTGTGGAAAGGGTTGTATGGGAAGTGAAAGGAGTTACAAATGACAATATAAAGAAAGCAACACTGGTTAGCACCCTACAGGACCGCATGCTGACCTAGTATATTAAGCACTCCAACAATAATCCAAATGGGAATTGCGGATATCCAAGCAGCACTAAACAGAGAATTTAGCAGGACGAAGTATGAAGCATAGTCGATCATTGGATTCAAAGATATCACGATGCTACTAGGTGAGACGCCTTGGGAGTTGGATCAGAGGCTGAAATGTACAATTCACGAAGCTAATATGAATCTAACAGATGGATAACATCACAAGTGGTTTGTAGCCTTGCTAATGCCACATTTAAGGAGTGCGCTGTCATAGCAGAAGCTAACGACTCAGGCAAAGGCCTTAGAGATCGCGATGAGGCTTCATGAGACCCTGATGTAGGATCCCAACTTAGGAGTTCAGCAGAGCCACGTGCAGCTGAAGAATTTCTGCCTTGAGATGCAGAGTCTGAAATAGGACAGGACAACTTGACTAGAAGTGTGAAAAGAGGTATGGTGCATAAAATGCAAGGTTCAGGGTCATGATAAGGACCACTGCCCAGTTTTCGCAAATTACCTCACAGGAGGAGGACTGATGTCGTTAAGGTCAGAAGCACAAGCAGGACCTAGCATGGTTCCTACTTTGTGGTGTGTGATTTGTCAAATAGCTGGAAAACATGCCATGTACAATTGTCACTTGTTACATAAGTATAGAAAAATTCACAACAGTTGTTTTGCAACTTTTGTAGGTCAGTGGCACATGATGAGCGCACTTGTAGAAGCTATGATTTAATGATGGATAGAACTCCCACCTATAGAGTTCAGGCCGAAACGCAACCCCTTGACCAGAATGCAGGAATGGCACGAATAAGATTTCAGGGGCACGAACGAGGCCAGGTTGGAGGAGGACCTAGAAGAGGTCGCGGACAATTGATATGCTACAATTTCGGAGGGCCAAGACATTATGCCCGCGATTGCACAAATCCAATGCACCCATTGTGTTTGTATTGCAACTTGTTTGACCATGAGACAGAAGATTTTCCTACACTGATAGCTAGGATATGCAACAAAGGAGTGCTACCACCTCCCCTGACTCAGAACTTGCAGATGATGAGGTCTGAGCTACGCGAGGAAGATCCGAATGTAAACATTGTGCTTCGAAGTGGAATCCTGACAGGAGATGACAAAGGCAAACAACCAAAAAATAGTACTTGGTTTCATAAAGCTCTGACGAAGGAAGCAAAGTTTGATTTGGAGCGCACTTAGGGAACCTTCATGGAAGATAAGAAGAGCTTCACTAATGCCTCCACTTTAGGAAGCAAAGATAAACCAAAGTCGGAGATGGACCCATCTATGCTCACAATGTTCCTGGAAACATGTATGAAGCTACTATGTGACAGTAAGGTGGTGAAAGGGTTACAGGAACTCACTAACAGATGCGCTGGGACCGTGCCAGGCGAACCGCGTGTAGTCAGGAAGATTGGAAAACATAAGACAAGAATGGGAAGAGAAATGAGACTAACCACATAGATCAGAGAATATGATATGGATCAAGTTATCCTGGACTTAGGATCAGATGCGAATGTTCTACCGAAGTAGACATGGGAGAAAATGGGGAGACCTATGCTACAATGGTCTCCTATTCAGTTGTGAATGGTGAACTAATAGAAAATAATACCCATGGGGCGATTGCAGGGAATAACCGTGGATATTGAGGGAGCGAGCACATTGGTAGACTTTGAAGTGATAGAGATTGTTGATGACAACAATCCCTACCCCACACTCTTAGGAATTGATTGGGTCACTGACATGAATGGGGTGATTAATATGAAAAAGCAAAAGATGATTTTTGAGAAGAAGTTACTACACGTAATTACACCTCTCAACCCTGCGGAAGGATCGCGCTATACGGAGCCGGTGTGTGATTATGAAAGTGATGATGATTTGGACTGCATCTATAGATAACAACATGAAACCAGGAATGGGTGAATCCCACCATGGATGGGCAGATTACATGGGAGAGCAAAAGCTCCTTTACTTCGGATTCGGATGAGGAAACGAAGTGATGGCAGAATCAGTTACATGAGGTAACTATACTGAATTGTAATATGATGAAAAGGTCGCTACATTGCATATCGATAGAAGTAAGAGACCTACCTACTTATGATGGCCTAAGTGAGGTAGATACCTTCTTGAATAAATTTGAAAGGGAGGTGTCAGAAAAGCAATGCTTCTAGGCCTTGGACTGGGTACTACATGCTACACCCACGAGGTGGTGAGGGTATGCATAAAGGAAGCTTTGATGACTGGCGCGAATTTAGAAGGATGATGCGCACATGATTTGGGAAGCCTAGAATGCGATTGACATACAACTAAAATGGATGGGATAGTCCACGCATGCATCTGGCCAGGTGGGTGCAGGCATATGGAAAACAACCTACACGGATGCACATGAACTCTGCACTGAGAGGTATGGTCAATAAGCATGCGTTGTGGGGGGGAATGAGTAAATGGATCTTAATGTTGGGAAGACAGTATGTAGGAAGAACAATCACGTAGAAGGTTCTCTGCATGGAAGCATTCCATAAGGTATGCAATGTGCTGAAAAAAGTATGTAACGTGCAATGAAGTGATTGGGACTTGTGCATACCTGCAATATTATGGGCTTATAAGACGACATGCAAGAAACTAAAGGGACATACACCTTTTAGGCTTGTCTATGGAGTGGAAGCTATACTGCCTATGGAATACATCGTGCCTAATCTGCGCATAGCAGCGCTCACAGGTATAATGAATTACGGAGCCCTAGAGGAGAGGCTCGCGTAGTTGGAGGAGCTCGAGGAAGAACAATTTTTTCCTAGATTTCACGAGCAGGTCAAAAAGTAGCGTGAAAAGGCTTGGCATGATCGACATATTAAGTTGCGCACCTTCAAGGCGAATGATTTGGTGTTGTTGTATGATAGTAAGTTTGATAAATTCCTAGGGAAGCTCAGAATGCATTGGCTGGGACCATATGTTATTAAGGAGATCACAGATGGTGGCGTGGTGCAGTTGGTAAAGTTAAATGGAGAACTCTTCCCACGAAAATTCAATGGAAGTCATTTGAAGGCGTAAACAAGTGGCTCGGCCATATGACTAGCTGACAAAAGCATAGTCTTAGCACTCCAAGAAGCTAAAAGGAGGCGCGGGACAATGAACTACTCTGCCCAGGAGCTGCGTGATGTCAAATATGTGCGCAGTAGCGAAGTGTTGCAGGGTGTGCGACAATGCAAGGGTAGCTGCGCTGCCACGTGGGTCAGTTGGAAAGTGATCGTTACAGTCATTATTCACGATGTGATCCTTGGTTTGAGACCAAATGGAGTGGGCTGTAGGCATTTAAGACAAACTTTATGGGCTAGATTCTTGACAATCTACTACCAAGTGAGAATTAATGGACCAAATGTGGGGGGAATGGTCAAATTCAAATTCAAAAGGTGTTATAAATTGCAAAGGGATGTCCAGCGAAAAACACTTGGAGATTTGAGAACTAAGCTATTACGCACCCAGACATTCATGAACCCAGACTTGTTTGATCTATTGAAGGAAAATTTGTTATTTGAGAAATTACCTAAACCATTGAGAGAATTGTGGAATAGCACTATGGCTACACTTGAGGAAGCCATGGATATCGGAGCAATGACCGCTGAGGAGGCCACGTAGGCTATGACAGTAGGAGAAGCCCCAGAAAGTGTCGGGATAGTCATAAAAATCCCTAAATCACTGTGCACGCCGATACCCAAGAAAGACAAGCAGCTTATGGTACCGGTGCGCGTGTCCCCTAGGAAGCCGATGAGAAGGAAGAATTTGAAGAAATCCTGGTAGAGGAGGAGGAGGATGTAGAGATGGAGGTAGAAACCCAAGGTGTGGACCCTCTGACTAGGCTGCTTGCATATGTTACTCCACAGAAGGGAAAAGAAAAGGTGCCCAAAGACATAGATGAGAGAAAAATCTCTCTGCAGACTCCACTGCTCCCTGTCGACATCAGTTTTGATGGAGCGCACTTGGGGCGAGTGCCTGTATTAATATTTGTAGACTAGGATCTCGTGGACCATGAGAAGTTCCCACATTTGGAAACTACGCAACTCATGCGCCAGAAGACCGAGGAGAGTTATAGAGTTGGAGCCGCATAAGTGGCTGCGAAGTGTAGAAAAGGCAGGACTGTTAAACCTGGTTTGGGTGCCACATTACCGTCATGCCCCAGTGACTGTTTTCATCATAAGGCAGCTACTTTTCTTGGTGCATGATGGGTGCTTGTGGCTGGAGGAGCCCATCCCCATCATGGACCACTTAATTCATAGAATTACCTGACTCCTTTGCAAAGGGGAGGACCCAACGAACATCTTGGAGGGTAAAAGTGATGATTTCGCCATCACGGAGGCCATGAAAAAGAAGTTCAAGCTAGAGAAGAAGAAGAGAGGATACACGATTTCCAACATCAACAATGTTGTGGTCAAAGTCGCGACACAAATATTGGCCAGAAAGGTTATGCGGAAGTGCCACATGGATGAGGTGCCCGTGCTGGTAGTTGCACTTTCTGCGCAATGCGTAGAAGAGGTCCAGTTTAACTAGGCAAACTACTTGTGTAGAGAGTTCCTTGAGAACTGCTGCGAGGCACAGGAGTAGGGGAAGAATTTTCATTATGCATGGTTGATATTGTCCATCATGCTGGTGGCCTGGGAATTTCCCCAAGATAGCCAGTTCCCGACGATTTCGCAGGACCGTTTGGAGGCAGAGAAGTACACTTCGCTGTGGGCAACTAGAGATGCACATAGAATTAGGGATAGTAAGATATTTTGGGTGTTCATGGAGATGAACATTAGAATAGAGATTAATCACAAGCCGCGGTTATCACCCATGGTCTATAACAGTTTGCAGAGCTTCGCGGAGTTCAAGGCAAATTTCCACCACATGTACATCAGGGTGAGAAAGGACCCCGTGAAGACTTCGCATGAGCTTCCTTATCTGGAGATAGACGATATCATATTCGTTGTCCTTGAGTCGTGGCTGCTGAAGTTGCGTACTCTAGCCAGCTTCGTGGTGGAAGCAAAGAAGTCTACCATGCAGAGGAAAAAGGTTGAGGCAAAATTGCGGATGGCACATTTGGCAGAGAAGTGAAGGAACGAAGCAGCAACAACCAAAACCCAGGAGGTGCACGACACTATGAAGGCACCGGAAGAGCAGCAGAAGGTAGCAGAGGAGGAGTGCAGAGGCTAGAAGTCACCTTCGCCCGAACAGGAAACATATATAGAGCAAGGTGGCGCGAACCCGTAGACAACGTCCACACAGTTGAAATGATAGTTCCCAAGAGAGAAAGTAGGGCCACAGAAGAAGTAGAAGGCTTCGAAAACTTATTTCGACCCAATCACCCTCACTGAGGGGGATCTACATGACATTGGGGAGATGGTGAGGGATGTCACCGCAGAAGCCCTCCAGTATTTTGCGGAGGAAAACTAGATGGTGTTGGGGGCTCCCCAAGCATAGATACAGAAGTTGCAGGTGCGCACTCCACAAGCTGGCACTGTCTCAACCAGCCTCATAGTAGGCATGTCTGCGGCTAAGGAAATGCTACGCACTTGAATGACCAACACTATAATGCTGCCATAGGGAGCACCTGTGTCAGGCATGGAATCCCCCCACAATGTGTTTTTGGGCTCAAAGCCTAAGCTTTGGTCAAATATATTGTAAGACTCCGCGAATTGCGGGTGCGGAGTGCGAATTATAGGTTGAGTCATAGGTTTGTCCGCCCTAAGTATTGTAAAGTAATGTAATGTCATATTGGCCTACCCATGGTCCACAGACCATGGGATTGTATAAATAGAGTGAGGCTCTAAGTTGTAAAGATAGCTAATTAGCGAATTAGCGAGATAGATGAATATGAATGGTTCGAGCATAGAGTAAGAGTCTAAGTGTATTGGGTCGTAGTAGGAGGAAGAGGCTTTGTAGCTGAGTGCACAGAGGCCTAGTAGAGTCCACAGATGACTGTGTGGACCCTTGTAGCTAAGTGTGCAGGGCGGCGTCGAGTCTGTAATCTTGAACGAAGAATAATAAAGAGAAGTTGATTCCAATTTCTGTGCATTTGTTTGTGTATTGCCTTCTTTACATTTATACTGTTTTGTTTATCGCTCGCACTTACATGATTGTTGGATATACTATTAATTATCACTAATATTACACAAATACGTTGAGTAATTGGGTAACAACAGATTGAATAGCAAGGAACTAGGGTACAATATAGATCGCGCCCTGAGTAGGGTTGCACGGAAGCAGCATCACGGGTTGTGAGGAATTAACAGGTGCACGTAGCAACGTGTGTAGGGTCAAACTGCGAACCTCCAAAAGCTCATCAAACATCCCTAGGGTGTGGAAACCTGGTTCTAGCACACTCCCATACTACTTCGGGTGACACCTCAATCCGCGCTCCGTGGACTGTTGCCGAAAGGGCGAGTAGTACCGGGAATTACTTGGCTAAATCACCTCTAAACCTGGGTTAGGCCCATACAAACCAACAAATGGTTCTGTTGCTGGAACCAGAATCTGCATAAGGGATGTCTAATGTCGTGCCACTGGAATCCAACAAAGAAATAAATTGAAGAGTGGTTGGACAAGAAGATTCACAAGTTCGCGGTGTAGGAAAATAGAAATCCGCAAGTATCTAAGGAATAATGGCTCGAGCGCTACTTGTATACGGAGATCCACAAAATTTTCTTTGCATCCTTTCCTTCTGAGCTATATGAGTGGATCACGAAGCTAGTAGATAGTCAGGGAAGGTGTAGGCTCGACAAACCAATTGTATTGACTCCGGAATTAGTGCGCAAACTAGAAGTGTCAGGAGATAAGATCACACGAGCTGTGGACCATTAGCTCGATCAAATTATTGGAGGATTTATCACCGATTTCATGGTAGATACGACTGTCAGCAACAGTGAGGCAGAGCGACATTTCCTCAAGGGACCATGAGGTAAGTATATTAAATCTTTGAACGCTTGGATTAAGATGCTATTGTGTGAAAAGCGGGTTATGTGAGTAAATTAATGTTTGGGACTATGCGAAGTGGGAAGATCTATAGAAGTGGAAACAATGAAGAATTGGAAACCAGTCCCTTAATTTCCCCTTCATGGGAAAGCGAGAAAGATCTCATGAAATTTTCTTTGAGAAGCGTGGTCAGTCTGATAAGGCAGCGCATTCCGCATTTACCACCTCCACCTACACCACCACCCATCTCCCTATCCTCACCTCCATCTCGACCCACCCCACCTCCGCCACCACCACAGTTCGGTGTGGTGAGTGCGATCAAACTACTGGTATTCAGAGGAGTAGGGAATGAAGATCTGAACCAATTATGGTTCATGGTAAGGGCAGTATGGGAGGCACAAGGCATTGCGAATGACAATATCAGGAAGGCTACGCTGGTGAGCACATTGCAGGATTGCGCATTAACATGGTACACCAAGAATTCTAATGACCATCAAAACACAGCAATCGCAAAGACCCAGGCCACGTTGAATAGGGAATTTAGCAAGCCAAAGTCGGAAACACAATCAATCATCAGGTTTAAGAAGATCATGATACTCCTGGGCAAGATCCCCTGGGATTTGGACCAAATACTAAAGGGTATGGTTCGCGAAGCCATCATGACGTTGATCGATGGATAGCACTATGCATGGTTTGTAGCATCACTGACACAAAACTTAAGGACGACGTTGTCACAGCAAAAAATTTCCACCCAAGCCGAAGCTTTAGAAATGGAGATGAGATTACATGATACTTCTATACAAGACCCTAGTCTGGGAGTCCAACAAATCCACACGCAACTGCAAAATCTGTCTAGAAATGCAAAGTCTGAAACAGGACAGGACACCTCGGCCGGAGGCGCGTGAGGAGGTATGGTGCATAAAATGCAAAGGCCAGGGGCACGATAAGGACCATTGTCCAGTGTTCGCGAACTACTTGGTAAGAGGAGGGCCGATGCCGTTAAGACCTGAGGCACAGGTAGGGCCAAGCACGGTGCCTGCATTATGGTGTGTGATTTGTTAGATATGAGGAAAGCACACTACGGATAACTGCCATCTATTGCAGAAATATATGCAGACATCCCAACAATTGTTTTGTAACTTTTGCAAGTTGGTAGGCCATGAGGAGTGCACTTGTAGAAGCTAAGAACTAAGGATGGATCAGAATCTTGCATACAGGGTGCAGACCGAAATGTGAGCCCTTGACCCGAATACAGGAATAACGTGCGCTAGATTTCAGGGGCGCGATCGAGGTTGAGGTGGAATGGGACCAGGAAGGGGTCGCGGACAATTAATTTGTTATAATAGCAGAGGGCCAGGGCACCATGCCCACGATTGTACAAACCCAATGAGGACATCATGTTTGTATTGTACTCAGTTTTTTCACGAGGCAGAAGACTACCCTACACTGATAGCGAGACTGCGTGAATAAGGGGTACTTCAGCGCCCTCTGACTCAGAATTTGTAGAGGATGAGGTCTAAACTGCACGAAGAAGACCCGAATGTAAACATGATTCTAAGGAGTGGTGTGATCACTGGCGATGATAAAGGTAAGCAGCCAGAAGAATGTGCGTGGGTTTGCAAGGCCCCTACTGAGGAACCTAAGTTTGATTTAGAATGCGCGAAGGAGACATTCATGGAAGCTAAGAAGAGCTTCATGAAGGCCTCCACTTCAGGTAGTAAGGATCAATTAGAACCAGGGATGGATCCTTCAATTCTCACTACCTTTCTAGAAGCATGCATGAAACTGCTACGCGACAACAAGGCAGTTAAAGGACTACAGGAACTTATCACTAAGTGCGCGGGATCAGGAGAACCGTGCATGGTCCAGAAACTCGGAAAGAATGCATTGTGCACAGGAAGATAAATGAGGTTGACTGCGCAAATCAGCGAATATGAAATGGATTAGGTAATCTTGGATCTTGGATCAGACGCAAGTATACTACTAAAACAAACATGGGAACACATGGGCAGACCCACGCTACAATGGTATCCTATTAAGTTACAAATGGTGAACCATAGAATATCTTTCCCATGGGAACATTGCAAGGGGTAACATTATATATTGAAGGTGTGAGCGCGCAAGCAGATTTTGAAGTGATAGAGATTGTCGATGATAGTAATTCCTATCTCGCGCTATTAGGAATAGACTGGGCCACCGATATGAACAAAGTCATAAATCTAAAGCACAAAATGATCTTTGAGAAAAGGTCACTACACGTAGTAGTATCGCTAGATCTAGCTGAAGGAGTGTGATACACCGAACCATTGTGTGGCGACGATAGTGATGATGATCTCAATTGTATTTACAAGATAACTGCGCGAGAAGAGGATTAGGTGAATATGACTGCAGATGGAAGGATTTTGTGGGAGCGTAAAAGCTCCTGCACCTTGGATTCAGACGAAGAGATAGAGTGACGGCAGAATCAGCTGTACAAAGTAACAATGCTTAATTGCAACATGATGGTTAGATCACTACACTACATGACAACAGAGGCAAGGGATCTATCAACATGTGATGGGTTGACCACGATGTATGACTTCCTGAGAAAATTTGAAAGAACAGTACTAGAATAGCAGTGGTTCGATGCGCTGAAGTGGGCACTATGCGCAACATCAGCACGATGGTGGGGTACGCATTAGGGAAGTTTTGAGAACTGGCACAGATGTAGAAGAATGATGTGCCTATGCTTTAGAAAACCCCAGCTCAAAACGCGAGCCAATCAGCAGGGGCGGAATGACTTGCATGCCCACCTTTCCCGATGGGTACAGACATATGCTGTACAACCTGCATAAGTGCACACCTCTCCCAGAATAGAGAATCAGAACAAACTGCAGCAGTAGGAAAGGAAACACACACTACCAAGTATCCACAAAGAAGCATTTGATAGGGTGTGCGAAGTACTGAATAGGGTTCACTAGGAAAAACGCATTGATTGGGACCTATGCGTACCAACGGTTCAATGGGCCTATAGGACCATGTGCAAAACCCCGACTGCGGAAATGATTCCAAAGGTGTGAAACAGAGTAGAGACCATAATTTTTGAAGAGAATGCAAAGAGGAATCCACACGTAATAGCTCCCATAGTTATGGCAGTGCACGAAGACCAGGACAAAGAAATCACATAGCTACATGAGGTCGAACACATAGAGATTTAGAAAGCCATTCGAAGAAGGAACCTTAGACTTCACGAACTTGAAAAAGACTGGGTATGACAGAGGAAGAAAAACATTTGATGGACGCCTAGATCAAGAGGCTGGAAAACGAGATCAAGCAAGCATGTCTCGTCAATAAACCAAGGATGACAAAACAAGGTACAGATGATCATACCATGAGATTCGAAGATTGCTACCGAAAATTTATGACTCTGTTGCCATGGCTATGACTGCACCTCACCAAACGCAGTAACCAGGGGAGCACACAGATACAATAGAATGCACAGTGCCAGCTGCCGCAAAGGCAATTGAGGATTTTCCGCAGACTATACTGGAAGGCGATTTGAAGTCTCGCACATGTGGTGCGACCACCTAACTAGCTATAGGGAGCAAAGTCTCAGCGCTCCAGGCAGTTGGAAAAGAGCGCGGGACTATAAAAGAGTCTATTTGGGAGGTGCGCGATGAGGAAGGTGCGCGCAAAATCAGCATGTCACAAGGTTCGCCCCCGCACACGGGGGGTTGCGCTGTCGCGTGGGTAGGCTGGGAAGTGACTGTTGGTATCACTATTCATGACGGAATGTCCGATTTAAGGCAAAAGGGAGTGGGTGGTGGTCATTTAAGACACGAATTAAAGGTGGGACAATCTGCCTCCAAGAAAGCATTGATGGCTCAGAATTGGGGGGAACGGTCAAATTTGAATTCAAAAGGTGCTATAAAACTCCAGGGGCAAGCCACGAGACAACACTTGTTCGCTTGAGATTTGAACAACCGATTAGAGCACAGAGTGTTGAGCACCGAGCGATATTTGAGCCCCAAGGTTCACGAACGACCACAAACAGTTCAAACAAGATGGCGACTACCAAGAAAGGTTTGGGCTCTACAGAAGGAACCACCGATGATTCCGTGCAGAACCCCACAGTACATGATGTTACTGAAGATACTAGGGTTGTGCCGGAAATCCCGAAATTGTCTCGGATGCCGAGGCACAAGAAAGATAAGTAGGCAGCAGGACTAGTTCGCATGTCCCCGAGGAATCCGTGGTTCGATAAACTCTCAATGGAAGAAAAGGGCAAGGCTGTCACCATTGAGATATATGATGAGGGGGAGGACCTACAAGCTCTCATCGATGAGATAGAGGAAGTAGAGGACATGGAAGAGGACATCCAGCCGGTGCGCTCTATAGTGAAATTGCCCATGTACGTCCCTCCACGGAAAGGGAAAACTAAGATACCAAAGGACTTGGATGCCACAAAGAGCACACTCCAGACCCTGCTCCTCCCTGATGGAATTGTGTTTGAGGGCTCGCACCTGGGCCGTGTGTCCGCAATGAAGTTTGAAGATTGGTACCTCACGTACAGTGAGAAGTTCCCACACTTAGAGATGGAGAGCCTCATGAAGCAGAGCACATAGGGGCCAGTCACAACATTAGAGCCGCGAAAATGGTTGCGTGGTGTGGAGAAGGTCGGATTGCTTCATCTGCTGTGGATTCTTAATTGGTGAGGCTCTAAGTTGTAAAGATATCTAATTAGAGAATTAGCGAGATAGATGAATACGAATGGTTCAAGCATAGAGTAAGAGTCTAAGTGTATTGGGTCATAGTAGGAGGAAGAGGCTCTGCAGCTAAGTGCACAAAGGCCTAATAGAGTCCACAGCTGAGTGCGCGAAGCCCTGCAGTTGAGTGCGCAAGGCGGTGTCGAGTCTGTAGTCTTGAACGAAGAATAATAAAGATAATTTGATTCCAATTTATGTTCATCTGTTTGTGTATTTCCTTCTTTACATTTATCCTATTTTGTTTACCACACGCACTGACATGATTGCTGGATATACTATTAATTATCACTAATATTACACAAATACATTGAGTAATTAGGTAACAACAAAATGAATAGCAAGGAACTAGGGTATAATACGGGTCGCGCCCTGAGTAGGGCTGCGCGGAAGTAGCACCACGGGTTGTGAGGGATTAACAGGTGCACATATCGATGTTGGGGTCAAACTGTGGACCTCCAGAAGCTCATCAGACATCCCCAGGGTGTAGAAACCTAGTTCTAGCACCCTCCCATACTACTTCGAGTGAGACCTCAATCCATGCTCTGTGGACTGTTGCTGAAAGGGCCAGTAGTACCAGGATTTGCTTGGCTAAATCACCTCTGAACCTGGGTTAGGCCCATACAAGCCAACAACTCATTACAGAAAATGAGGCCGACAGGTCTATGGTTAGCGGGCTTAAGGGAATTGGGATAAATATGGTTGTGCTCCCTCAGGAGATGTTCTATGTTTTGCAGGATGGAGTTACTATAGAACTGCGAGCCTGGGAGGGTCGCACGCTCCAGGTCATGAATGAGCAGCACATCAACATTGAATAGTTGAGCCTACAGCATGACGAGGTAGTGACAAAGAAAAACAACTGGTATAGGTGGTTGAGGAAGCCTGCCAAATGGTCCCGAAGCTGGACATCCAAGTAGAGGAACCAGTGGAGGCATGCGTCTGGAAACTAGCAGCAAGGGTGCAAGAGGTAAAGGAAGAGATGGCCAGGGTTCAGCTCAAACTGAACCTCCAGATAGCTGAAGTGCAATTGAAGGTAGAACCTTCAACTCCACTAGAGGTTAAGGAACAACATGCCAGCGCGATTACAGCAGCAATAGTGGAGGCCAACAATGTAGCGAAAGACTGCACAAATCTATTCGAGGAGTCGTTCAAGATTCTCACCACTCTGTAGGAGGAACCGAACATATAACACCTAGAAACAGAGGCGCACAAGCTACAACAAAAATATGATGAAGTAAAAGGGACTGCACAGATGGTTGCCCTCACATAGAGGCTCGTGAGGATGCACCAAGCAAAAGATTTCAAGGAGCAGGTGGATGCTACTCGACATAAGCAAATAGTTTTGAAGGCATGCTTACAGTCGTGGATTGATCAGGCATACGTTATTACAGCCTCTATTGAAGCAAAGCTTTTGCAAATGCAAGGAACACAAGAACAGGTTTAGGGAGGCAATTTAGCTACAATGGTCTCTGAACAACGCGTCCAGGAAGTGCAGCAGGTAGCCGCTCAGTGCGCTACTGATCTTGCATCAATTCAAGTAGAATTGGGAGGTCTTCACGTAAAGATCTCCGCACCGAAAGAGTGACTCAAGGGTGAGTCACGATGTTTGTGTTGGGGGCCTATTGGGTGCGCGATCCCCCAAGGGAAGTTTTGGGGCTTAGAGCCCAGATTTTGGTCAAAAGTTGTAACCTTGATGTAAAGACTCCAAATTTTGTGGGAGAAAAGCGTGTAGTTTGTAAAAGAGTCGTAGGGTTGTCAGCCCTCAATTTTGTAATGTAATGTCAACTATAGAGATCTACCCATGCTATGCATACCATGGGATTGTATAAATAGAGGGAGGCTCTAAGTAGTTAAGAGATCAGAAGATGATGGAATAATAATGATAAGGATGAAGATTTGAGTCATATCTAAAGTGTAAAGTCTAGTTTTGGGTCGTAGAGTAGGAGAAGGCTCTACAACTGAGTGCACAGAGGCCTGGTAGTCCATTCGTAAGTGCGTGGACCACTGCAACTGAGTGCACAAGGCGAGTCAAGTCTGTAATAGTTGGAGCATTAATAAAGAGAATTTCCATATCCATTCTACGTATTTATTTCCTATTTTATGCATTTGTTACATTGAATATACATTGAACTTTTAATGCTTATATGATGCGCGAATATGTATGAATGTATTGAATAAGTGAATGCAAGATAGAATATCTGTTTACATGAATTTAACTAAGATATTTAAGAAAATAAGTAAGATATGTGGTGTAGATTGGGGAAATAGTGCAGTTCACTACCATAGCAGTGTGAAAGCATCTCAGCCCCTTTTTAGGGCTGCGCAAAATGTGATTATAATAGATCGTGAGGGTATTAAAGGTTAGAACAATGCGCGAAGTAACCTGCACAAAGATAGGCACATTTGGACTAAATCAGAACCTCAAACATATCAAGGGTGTGAAAACTTGGTTCCAGAATATCCCCATATTGCTTCGAGTGAGACTTCAGTCCGCGCTCCGTGGGCTGATGCTGAAAGGGCCAGTAGTGTAGGGATTTGTTTGGCTAATTAACTCCGAACTTGGGTCAGGCCCCATCAAGCCAACATCGAAGCTTACATATTTTCAAAGTTGGTGCCTCAATTAGGATGTAGCCTATTGCAAGTGGTTTCTTGCACATTTGCAAGGTTAATGACTCACTCAGATTGTAGCCTATTTCAACTGGGTGCTTGCACATTTTGGGGATTCATGGCTCATGTTGGAAATACTAAGAGGGGTGAATCAATATTTCCTAAATTTCAAAAATTTAAGCATCAAAACAATTAACCAATAACATCACATCAAAGGAACACAATATATTTATGAAAAATATATTTATATCACAATGGAAGAAACAACTTCCAATTTACCAACTACAACTAGAAGGGCTACAACCCCAAGATTTACCATCTCCCATTAGAAGGAGGTGAAAACCTCCTCAAGGAAGCTACAACTACCTTTCCTAGCACTGCCCTTCCAACCTCTAGAATAAAATATAAAATAAAAACTTCTTGGGCTCTCATACCAAGGATAGTGACCCAAGTACAACAATATACAAAAACTGTTATCTCTACCTAAACATATTCAAGTTTAGATCTGCTCCAATAAGTATGCCAGTATAACTCTAACCTCCAATGCAACAAATTTAATTCTAACTGATACCTTCAATCCAATATTTTAGATATGCCATAGAACATAACTTAGATTGTACATTTAGTAGCTTTGATCTCCCTTAGAAAATCATGTTGATCTGCCTCAAAAGGTAACTCAAAATTGCTTCGAGAATTTTACAAGGATAACATCAAGGTCTTCTTCAAACTTCTACAAGAATGAATTCAATATCTGCTCCAAACTTCTATAAGAATAAATTCAATATGTACTCCAAAATTCTATAAGAATAACATCAATATCAGCTCCAAACTTCTACAAAAATAACTTTAATATCTACTCCAAACTTCAATAAGAAGTATGCCAAAAGGAACTTCAAATACTATGCTAAAATCCTTTAAAAACGTGTCAAAAGGAACTTCAAAAACTATGTTAATATCCTTTAAAAATGTACAAAAAGTCCTTCCATAGATATCATCCCCAATCTGACCTCTTCTCACTTCTAGTTCATAAGATATGAACCCAAGAAACACTTTTTTTTTCATTTCTTTCAACGAGTCGTGCTTTGGAACCAAGAAATGGAGTAAGTAAATGTGCGGTGGAATCACTTTTGGACTGATGAAGCTACATGGGAGATCACTGATCAAATCCGGGCTATGTATCCTTCATTGTTTTCCAATTGAGGCAAACAAGTTTTGGTATATGTATACATTTATGTATGGTTGTTATTGTAAATACTACAATGAGTTCTATTATAAAGCTCCAATAAGCAGTATGGTTGTCATGTTGGCTTTTCTTTTCAATAGGTTGTTCATTGTAAATACTACATCGAGGTAAGTTATAAAGCTCCATGGGCAATATGTTTTGGTTTTCATTGGTTTGCTGGTTACAAGTGTCATAGAACCCTGATGACAATGTTCCCCTAAGGGGGACGGATCTGTAACAACCCTGGGTTAAAACTTCATGTAATAAAGTTAATAAAGGAAAAATAAGACCAAGGTCATGGGATACATATTCTAAGCTTAATGTTGGGAAAAACATCCTAGTGGGTGTTCATTTGGTTTATTATCGCTAAGGAAATTGACCAAGGAAAAGAGGCATTAATTGGCATTGTATTTATGAAAATAGAGGAAAATAGGAGAAAAGAGAGATTAAAGGTCACAGGTTTGCATGAGAGGAAAATTGAAGGGAAAAGAGAGCAAATTGAAGAAAATGGAGGCCTCAATGATAAAAATTCTTTTGAGGATCAGTTCAGAGTTTTTTGTCAGTTTGTATTTGGAATTGGTTTCAGAGAGAGAATACCATCAAGAGGAGAAAACAAGAAAGGAAAGAAAAGGAAAGACAAGAATTCAAAGGAAAGTGTGGGAAAATAAAGGAAAGGTTGGATCAAGCAGCTTCAGTAGGAATACTTGCAGGTAACAGGTTTTAAGTGTGATTTCCTAGCTGGTTTGTGAATTCATGGTACATACATGTGTGTATTTGGTTCTCTTATTGTAATTGGCATGTGTTCTTCTAGGTGTGACAGTGGTTTTAGCCTTGCCTTTCCATTTCCGAATAGCCATGGTATGATGGGTTTCTTTTATTCAGTTGAGCTTTGGATTACTAGATGGTTTTGGAACTGGGTGTGGTAGTCTTAGGATTGCTCAATCAGCTTGAGGATGGAGACAGGAAAATTCCTCCAGGTATTGGTGAAGAAATTATGAGGCCTCCAAGCTTGTTTTGGACCTATTAATCCCTTGACCGGTTTTGTCAAGATTGTGGTAAGACCTGAGGGTGGAGGTGGTTTAATCTCTGGGAAGCCTTGGTTGTTTATGTATTGGTTTTGGTCCTAGTAATCGCTTGACCGATTTTGGTGGGATTGCAGCAAAGCTTGAGGGTGGAGGTGGTTTAATCTCTAGGAAGCATTGGTTGTTTTGTCTTGATCCAACATTCATGCTTGGAATATGGTACAAGGGTGATTGCCTTAAAGAAATATTTTGTTAAGCTCAATCTATGGTTGAGTGGTACATGGAAGTCCCTAACTTGGTTGGATTTTACATATGTTAATAAGAGCTCTTTTCCTCTTGTATTTCATGATTACTTGTTCTTTTTATAATGTGGCTTTGATGGTTTTTCTATCATGGTTATTATTCTAGTTATATGTTGGCTATAAGCATGGTTTCATAATAGGTTCTAGTTATAACTCTTGACATGTTTTGATTAGATGATGAATGGTTAATGAATGCATGAGCTAACAAATGTTATTACAACTATTAAGAGAGGGAATTAGACCTTCTTTATGATTCTTAGATAAGTATCAGACCCCTATGTCTAGATATGCATTCATGACTTATAGATTACATATTGTCAATATGTTTGATGAAATTCCTGTCATGTTCTAGGAAGTCTAGGTCAAGTTCTGCCTTCAAATTTGTATGTCTAGCATTTTTTCATATCATCACTAATTTTGAGAAGTTACAAGATATTTTGGGTAGTGTTCTGGAGGTTGAAATGAAATCCGGGATCAAATCTCGGGACTGCATGCTCCTAACTGGGAAAATTGGGTTGCAATCTCATGGATGTAAGCTTCTGCATGTAGTTGGAGGCTCCCAATCACATGGAGGCCCTTTTGTGGGTGTGATTGAGGGCCCAGGGGAGAGAAGGAGGGGTCCAACTCGGGGTTTGACCACCTAGGATGGTTTCTCAACCTTTAAGTGCTCTGTAACCCCCGTAGGATGTTGTGAAATGTTAGTTTATCATTAGTAGTCACCCCCACTTCCTTAATAGGACCTAGGAGGTCAAGTCATGTCATAGTAGCCCTCAGCTCATGTTTACCTTGGAAGGCTTATGAAAGTGGGTAAATGTTGGAGGGGTGGTTACAAAAAGGGTATTCCAAGACTAAACCGCATCTATCCTCAATATCAACAACAAGCACATATAGATACCAAACCACCTCTACCCTCAATATCATCAATAAGGGCATCTAGAGACTAAACCGCCTCTACCCTCAATATCAACAACAAGGGAATCCAGAGACTAAACCACCTCTACCCTTAATATTAGCAACAAGGGCCCAGATAGTTCCATGCCTGCCTATCCCATCACATTGTATAATACATACACATACATAGTGTACAACACAACACATATACGTACACATAATACAATGCAATGGATACACATGTCACAATACAACAACTACACAATACACACGACACATTACCACATGTACAAAACGCAACATGTACCACCTATACACAACAGTAGTACTGCACACTACAGACCACATTGCCTTTACTAGGAAACCTTACCTCTAGTGTATTTCCCACACCCAATTACTGCATGCATCCATAAACCAAATCTCGGGTTTGTGGTTCTTTCCACTATCCATGCTTGTCCCAGCATGGCGTAGATCACAATGCTTTCATTCCATTGATGTATCGTCCAACATTACCTGCGATATCATAAACATAGACATAGTTATAAGCACGTAATATCAAATCATATCCACATGATACTAACCTCATACATCTGTTAGGGCTACTCTTCCCACTTGATTCCTCATCAACTAGGAACCTCTTCATGTAATTCACCTACATAGAGCAATAATTCTTCCATAAGAATGATCCTTGACAACGTTGTTAGAAAATGGCATACATACACACACACACACACACACACGAATCCTCTCTCTCTCTCTCTTTTCATCTCTCTCCTCTCTCTTCTTCTCCTTCTCTGTATTATATATATATATATATTATATATATATATATAATATATATTTATATATATATATATATATATATCATGATCACAACACAATTACCAGATATCATATGGTCAAGGTTAAGAGAATCCCCTTTATCCGTGTAACACTTGCACAGCATTGAGAACAATAGTTCCCAAAATATCCAAGGAATATAATGCCTCAAATCCATTCACCTTACCTTTCCTAGTTACTTTTCTTATGATTGTCTTTCCATTGTCCATTTACCTCGATGGGCCCAATCAATCCAACTGGTTGTCATATTCTTGCATTCAGCTGCCCTCATACATGCATCAAGATTCATCCAGTCTCATATTACTTGTTGGGTTTCATTCAACTCTCCCCGAGCTCCATTAACTTTCCTCTTCCCCCAACCAAATTCTAAGACTATCAAAACATAAAATGCAAGAATAAGAAGAAAACAAGAGGTAAATCATGAAAAACCAATAAAAATATGAGACCACAAACAAAATGGCATGGCCATGAACTAGACGCAATAAAAAACCACAAATACAACATAAACAAATCATAAAAAATTGAAAGCACTAAATCTCAACAAAAACCATGACTCAAACCCCATGGTTCCTAGTGCTTCCAAGGGAAATCTCAACCCAATATCAATATTTCATGGAAGTCTCTTTTTCCATGCAATTCCCTGCATCATACTGCCATAAACACACAATTGTTAGTGAATAATAAATATAATAATATACCATCTACCTTACCTGTTGTACCCAACATGTTGCTTTGCAATTGGACACATACATACCATCTCTCAAGGGACTCCAAATATCTTTACAAATCCAGCCATTACTAAAAACTAACTACCATGCCTGCATTTGATCAACTATTTACAATGTAACTTCCTCGGTTCCAAAGTGCTTCCATTCACTTTACTTTCTCTACTACTCAGTCCCAAAGCATAAGCTCATTTTGTTGTAGGATGCATCGAGGCTTTGCCTAGAATTATCCCTTTAGTTCCTCCATCCATCTTGATATTGAATGTCTGATGAATTATCAACATGTTACCCACTGCTACATAGATCTAGGGAGTGCTCTAACCTACATCCCCAACTGTCTGTGCCTCTTACTCACTGGAGATATGAGGCCTACCATGCATCCACTATGCACTATGATACAAAGGAAAATCCTTCCTGCGATGATATCCATCACAGGTTCAAAATCACAATGGTTCTACATCTTTTGTCATCAAACTCATCCCAAATCAACTCCTCATCTATCCCTCCTTCTGCAAATATGAAATACTTTGAATGATGATTGCATTACTTCTGCTTGCTTTTATTGAGTGCTTACAAGTATTTCCTATGTATTAATCAAATTATCATTGTCTTCCTTGCAACTTCTAATCTATTCTCTCATAATCCTTAGTGTATCATCGATATTAGGAGACTACTCTTCTCCTTGATGCTTAACTGACCTTTCCCATTCCATGGAATTCACATCAGGTCTGTAACGGGAATCATGTGGATTGTAGTCTACTACTCTACTCTTCATCCCTGATCTTCAATTTTCCTACAACATAACATGTTAGATAAACCAAATAGAAGGCATAATCAAAATCATACCTCAGTGTATCTCAAGGGAAGTTATTGCATATGCACAGTTTAGTCCATATTAGTATGACACAATATCACAAGTATATCTATTCATACATGAATATTATAACCATAATCACCTGCACATGCCAATCTATATTAACATGATACATAATAATATCAAGATCTTGGATGCAATGACCTAATAATTATGCATATAACTGCAATGCATATAACAATAATTTACTACCTTGCATGACTATCTGGCGCATGTGCATATGACCACATTGATCAACTAGCATCTATGATGCATGTAACCAAAAAAATAATAAAATGACAGGCATGCATATAACCACAATGCTTATAACAACCATTAACCATCATACTTGCATGCCAAACATATAAACCTATATGACGATCTAGTTTTTACCCCAAGGTCCAATGCTACAAACTCTCTTTGATACCAATCTCTAACACAACCTCCCACATTTAGCCACGTTTACAAGCTCCCAAAGGTAAATGTGAGGTGAGTGCTAATATGAAATGACCCAACCTCTAAGTTCCAATTATAGAAGTGGTGCTGACACACTAAAAACTTTACTGACATCCCTTAGAGACCACAAACCACTCAGAAGGCTGCCAACCAACCCAGTTGGTCAATCCCTAAGTTGGAACCCCTTTCTACTTACCTAGCACCCCAACCAAATGCACAACAAGTCAAGAGTGCAGTTATAGGCCTCCAACCACATGCATAGGCCTGCTTCCATGTGGTTATGAACCAAATCTTCCAGTTCAGTGCATGCAGTTCTAGGATCTATGTCACCTTTTCAAGCTAGCCTCCAAACCACTACACGAAACTTCCTCTAACTTTCCAAAATCATAATTAACATGACAACAATGCAAAAATTCAAACTTGAAGCCAGAACTTGACCTATACTTCCTAGAACATGATAAACATTTCACCAAACATATGGTAAACATGCAAGATAAATATCATGAATACATATATGATCTTAAATCTCTAAAATTAATCTTAGAATCACCAAAAAGGTATATTAATTCCCTCTCAAGTAGTTTCAACAACACTTGTTATCCCATGCATTCATCAACCATTCAATTACTTATTAGATCATGAACAAGAGCCATAACTAGAGCACATCATAGAACCATGCTTATAACAAGAATATAACCATAATACTAACCATGAAAAAACAACCATAAAATCAACACAATAAAAAGTACAAGTGCTCATAAATCACAATTGGAAAATAACTCTTATTAACATATTCAAAATCCAATAATGTTAGGGATTCCCATGTACCACCTGACCATAGATTGAGCTAAACCAAATATTTCTTTCATCCAATTTCCGCCATGCCATATTCAAAGCATGAATGTGGGATCTCATGGGATAAATTGAGATATAATCAACCAGGGACTCCAAAGGTTAAACCACCTCCACCCTCAAACTACTGCGATCTCACCTAAACTAGACCCAAGATCACAAAACCAAGTGAAGCTTGGATGCCTCATAATTTCTTCACAATACCTTGAGGAATTTTCCTATCTACACCCACCTATTGAGGGATTCCCGAAAAAAACCATCTCCACCCCCAACCCTTGGGAGTTTTCCTGATACCACCTCACCTAGTTCCAAAACCTTTTTGAAATCCTAAGATTAATCAAGAATGAACCCCATCACACCATTGCTATCCAAGAAATGGCAAGGCAAGGCTGAAATCATTGTTACTCTAGGAAAAACCCATGCTAATGGCAACAAATGAACCAAATAAAAAAATTCATGTACCATGCATTCACAGCTTATTTAGGAAATCACATATGTAACCTGTTACCTGCAAAAACTCTTGCTGAAGCTCCTAATCCAACCTTCTCATTACTTTCCTTTGCTTTCCTTTGCTTGTCATTTACCATCCTTTGGTTTCTTGTCCAAGTGCTTGTTCTCTTTCCTTTACTACACTTGCTCAAAAGATGGGAAAAAGTTGTAAACTGATTCTATGATGCCTTTTTATCATTCATGTCTCCTTTTTCTTTCATTTCCTTAATTTTCCCTCTAATTTCCTTAGCATGCATATTTATGTCTCTTCACCTTCCTTTTCTCCTATTTTCCTTTATTTTCATAATTAAAAGCCAATTGTTGGCTCTTTGCCTTAGTCAATTCCTTTTCCAATTTCCATAGCCATAATAAGCTACAAGTGATCCCCATGATGAACACCAGTATTGCAACAAGAATGCTGCAACTCCTGGGCTACCAACTTTATTTTATCAACCCGGGGTTTGTACAAACTTGGAGGTGACAGTGTTGTATACACAAGTAGATGTGATGAGTCCACTCTTTGTCACTGCTGAGCTCGCGATAGACCACTGTGGTTTCTCAAACCAACCTTCTATTGATTCAGAAGGAGTTTGATTACCAATGAAGAAAATGGAATTTTGCACTAATTGGGAGAGATGAAATATTGTCTACTATAGTAAGGAAAGACTGAAATCAATTCTTTAAACACACCACTCATCTAACTATTGGCTACATGGGGCCTGACCCAGGTTCAGCATTGAGTTTAACCAAGCAAATCCCGGTACTACTGGCCCTTTAGGCAATAGTCTGCAGAGCGCGGACTGAGGTCTCACCCATAGTATGGGAGGGTGCTGGAACCAGGTTTCCGCACCCTAGGGATGTCTTGATGAGGGTTCTGGAGGTTCGCAACCCTAATCTGCACGCTGAGCTACTCCGCGCAGCTTCCTATGCTTTGCAACCCATGCGCCCTTTGTGAATACCGTGTTATTCCTTACTATGTGATTATATTAGTGCTTAGTTTGTGCAAGCCCAATATTCTTATTACTTGTTCAACTTTCAGATTAGCACATGTACTCAAAAACAATATAAATGCATAAAAATAACCAGAACATGGAAATACAAATCTACAAAAAGGCACACATTATCTTGAATCAATCTTATCTTTATTAATACTCAAGTTCAGTTATAGACCTGACTCTGCACTGCGAACTTAACTGCAGGGGTCCACGTACTCAGCTGCAGGGGTCTAAGCACTCAGCTGCGGACTCTACTAGGCCTCTGTGCACTCATCTGCAAAGGCTCTACCTATCACTACGACCCAATACCTTCAGATCCACTTCTAACTTCTAATCATGCCTTCGCATCTGTCTATTACTTGTCAAAAACTAAGACTCCCTTTACACTTAGAGCCTCTCCCTATTTATACAATCCCATGGTCCGTAGACCATGGGTAGGCCGACACACTTTACATTAAATTACATTATCTTAGGGTGGACAACCCTAGACTCTTGCACTCCGCGCCCGCATTTCGTGGGGTATTTACATTACACTTGACAAAAATTCGGGCTTCAAGCCCCAAAAACATGTTATGGGGGGATCCGCTGCCCAACAGGCCCCTAACACAATCATCGTGACTCATCCCGAGTCACTCTTCTGGTGCGATGATATTTGTGGAAAGTCCATCTAACTGTGCCTGTGCAGTGTGAACGTATGCAACGCACTGCTCTGCTCGCTCGACTGAATGTTCATTGTCAGGGTCAAATCCCTGTCTTAGGTCATGCATCGATTTCATGCGTGTGAGTTTTCCTTCGATGTCGGTCGTGATGAGGAAGGCCTCATCGATCCAAGGCTGGACGCATGCTTTAAGTACTACCTCTTTTTGGCGTGGTGCGTCCACTTGTTCATTCAATGCCTTCACCTGTTGTAGCCTCGTGAGCCGCTGAGTTAGGACTACTGTCTGCATTGTCCCGTGCACACTATCATATTGCATTTGAAGCTCCCACACCTCTATTTACAACCGTTGTATGGTGGGATCCTCCTGTAAGGTTGTGAGGACCCCGAAGGATTCTTCCAAAAAAGTGGTACAACTTTGCACTACCTATTCAATTTCTCCTAGCCCTTTTCGGATATCGCCAACGCGCTGTTCTCGAACTTTTGGGAGCGTGGAGGGCTGCGCCTTTAATCCTAGTTCAACAATTTGCAGGTTGAGGTCTAGCTGGATCCTTGTAACTTCCTGATTTGCCTCGTGGAATCCACTGGCCAATTTGTGGATTCACATTCCTATTGGTAGATCTGTCGCAATTTCTAGTTCTGGGACATGGCGACATGCTTCTTCTACGATTTGCTCCAACTGCTAGTTCTGTGCCACCGCTTCATCGCGTTGTAGGCTAAGCTATTCAATGTTGATTCACTGTTCACTTAGCATTTTCACTGCGCGTCCCTCCCTATCGTGGAATTCTGTTGTCGCTCTATCCTGTAGCTTGTATAAAATATCCCGCAGAAGGGTAGCCAAGTTTAGGCCAAGTCCCTTGATCTATCCTACTGCTGCTCTATCCTCCATGTTGTCCGCTGTCAGTGCTCCTTCTAGTACCATGACAGTGTTAGCCAGTTTGGCCTGCAATAGCTGCTCCATTGCTGATGTTCCCGTGGCACTGTAGGTGACTACCATCCCCTCTTATGGGGGCCGCACCTAAAGTCTCTAGAGTTGCACCCTGAGGGCCCCCAACACATTCTGCTACTCCATCATTGCTTCCTGGAGTGCTTCCCTGGTGACCTTGCGAACTGTGTTGCCAATGTCGTATAGATCACCCTCTATCAGTGTAATAGACTCCCCATCCAGTTTTGATGCCTTGGTCTTCTTCCGTGGCCCTATACGTTCCGTACGGCGTGGCTGTTTTAGTTGTGTTGATGTCGTGCTCGGGTCCATGCATTCTACCGTGTCGTCTACGCCCTGTCCTGTGGTCAGATCTGGGCCTCTTCCCCCTACGTCGTGGTTGCCCCAGTTGCCATTGTTGTTGCTGCTTTGTTTTCGGCCTTGGTCTTCTCCGCAGCGGCCTTCGCTGCCTCACAAGAAGCCCTTACCTCCTCAACAAATTGCTCATTCCACTTCTGTTGTGCTAGCAGCTTGGTGGCATCCTTCTGTCTTTGTATCGTTGCCTCTGTTATATACCTAGGGGGGTAATATGGGGTACCGAGGGAGGTACCCAAGGTAATAATGTAATAATGGGATGGGCCATAGTAATAAATAAGTTGGTTAACCCATGTCATGTAAGGGACCACAAGTAGTTAATAATAATGTAATGGGCCCATGGTATTAGTTGATGGTATGAGTAAACCATGGTAATAATGCATGGTATTGTATGTATGAGGCCTATATAGAGGCTAGAGACTCCACATGGAGGGATATGAAGAGAAGTATTCTTGTATGAACAAGCACATGGCTTGTGGAGTATTCTCCTTCCTTAAGGAGTGAATGTATGGCGTTGCCCTACCTTAAGGGTTTGATTAATAAGGTGAATCATTTATATCTATATTCAGATATTGTTATTGTTGGGTTTATTTGCATTATCTTATATTTTCATATCAGATCTATAATATTTCTGGGTTAGATCTACAACATTCATGTTTCATTTCATGGCAATGCTTCTTCTTTTTGTAGTTCTTCTTCTTGTGAGGTAAACTTGACTGAGGATAGAGTTAAAGTTGACTAGGGTAAATAGTGATGGTTTTGGGGCACATGGTATTGTGCACCCATAGTATTATGCCCGTGGTATTATATGTAATGGAGCTTATAAAAGGCTGGAAGGACTTCATTGTAATGCAAGACCTGGAGGTGAGCGGTGAAGGCTCACTTGGTCAGATTAGCTAGGGTTTTGGCCAAGGATAATTAAATTTCATTATGGTTGGTTTTTCCTCAGATTTGGGGTTTTCCCAGATAAACATGTATCTTTATGTGATTATGGTTGTTGCTAGTTATTTTTATATTTATTCCTCTCAGTAATTATTTATGTTATGCAGTAAATTTCTTAACAACTAGTATTAGAGCCAGATATTGGCTTCAAAGGGATTCTTTGATGTCAGGGGTTTATAGTGCCTGATGAGATCAATGTAGCCTTTTTACAAATCTGGGTCTGGAAAATAATGGTGGAACAATCGTACGTGGAATAACCTCAAGGAGAATGTGCGGAGGATAGTGCCTGCCAGGGATTGTAGTGCATTTGCGATATTTACCGGTTTGGAATATGCTGACGAATTGTTCGTGATTCATGTGGCTATTTTAGAAAAAGCTCAGTAGAAGAAAATTGTTCATGCGGCTATTTTAAAAAAAGGTCAGCAGAAGAAAATTGTTCATGCGGCTTCGAAAATTGTTCATTTTCTGCTATGTGAGGCCACTGGTGCTGGAATCTACGGAGTTCTTGTCAAGCTTGCAGTTGGAGCAGTTTGATAGAATTTTTTTGAGAAAATCAAATTGAGAGAGGATGGATCAGAATTGCAGCAGCAATAAACAAAAAAAAAATAATGAAGTTAAAATTATTGCATGTGAATGGGCATACTACTGTAAGACCTGGTAAGGCATATGTACCCCTCGGTGATTACCGGTAAAGTTTGGGTTAGACCTAGGTAATAGGAGGGATGTCGGGTTAACAATACCCCAGGTAAAAAATCTGAGGGGGGTAGGAGCTAGAGTGAGCGGGATTGTCTCACTTAGCAGGTTTAAGGAACCCCAAGTCAAGTTTAAAGGGGGAATTGTTAGGTAAACTTGACTCAGGATAGAGTTAAAGTTGATCAAGTTAAACAGTGATGGTTTTGGGGCACGTGGTATTGTGAACTCATAGTATTATGCCCATGGTATTATATGTAATGGAGCTTATAATAGGCTGGAAGGACTTCATTGTAATGCAAGACCTGCAGGTGAGCGGTGAAGGCTCACTTGGTCGGATTGGCCAGGGTTTTGGCCAAGGATAATGAAATTTCATTATGGTTGGGTTTTTCCCTGAATTTTGGGTTTTCCGAGATAAACATGTGTGTTTATGTGATTATGGTTGTTGCTAGTTATTTTTATATTTATTCCTCTCATTAATTGTTTATGTTATGCAGAAAATTTCTTAACACTTCTCTGAACAGAGGTAATTTGTTACCTATGCTACCTCAGTCTTCCAGCACTGGTCCTCGTGGTCAAACCCCGGGTGCCTCCCTCTACTTTTCTTCTAAGGCTGGGTCCTCACCAACGCGAGATTATTGCATGGATCTGTCCATAGGTACAGTTAACCTGATCTTCAACGGTGAGTGCTCATTCCCCCAACATTAGAGTTTTAATTTTAATGATTTAAATAACAACAATAATAACAGTATGAATAAGAATAATAAGAATATTGATATTAATAAGAATTATAATAATAATGGTAATAGCGATTATAATAATAATAGTGATAATAATAATATATTTAGCAAGAAAATAAGAATTATTATATAATAATAATTATGATAATGATATTAATAACATTATAATAATAATATAATGATAATGATATTTTACCAAGAATAATAGAATATTGATATTAATAATTATTATAATAGTAATAACAATAAGATAGAGGTTATAAGTGAAATACAATCAATTATATATCTAATAATATTAATAAAGAAAGTGGTAGTAATAATGCATTTAGTGAGGATAATAAAAATATTAGTAATAAAAAATTATTGATTAACAAGAATTGTTATAACAATAATAATTTGAATCCTCTCTCTCCATCTCACAATAATAAGGTTATCAATTTATCTTCTTTCTCCTTTCCCCTCTCCGTTTTTGAACTCTTGGGTAAAGGTTTAAATTTTTCCTTGGCCCCTAAGAGGATTTTGGTTGATGATATTATTTGTGACATAGAGTGGGGGATTAGTCATTTACTCGATAGTGTTAAGGACACTATTAGACAAGATTGTGCAGTGGTCCTTAGGAATGCAAAGCCCCCTCAAAGCAACCTTAGCAAGGATGAATTTGGTGCTCTCAGATCTTTAAACGAGAACAAAGATATAGTTGTTCTGAGAGCTAACAAAGGTGCGGTTGATGTCATTCTTAACAAAGTATATTACCGCAATAAGATGTTAGATCATCTTCATAATAGTGGAAGCTATAAGAAGCTTTCCAGAAATCCACTAAAGAAGATTTCGAGGACTGTGGCTCTTACCATCAAAGCCAGTAGCTCAGTGAGTTCTCTTCACCATAAACTCATTGAAAGCAATCCCATCACTCCTAGGATCTATGGGCTCCCTAAGATTCACAAGGAGGGAGCTCACCTAAGACCCATTGTCAAGACTATTGGAGGTCCTACCTACCTTCTTGCAAAATTCCTTGCCTCCAAGCTTAAACCATTATTTGGCCGTACAGAGTCCTTTGTCAAAGACTGCTTCCTTTGTTGAGGAGCTTAAGGGCATTAAGCTTGACCCTGGGGACATTCTTGTGAGCTTTGATGTTGTCTCCCTTTACACATGCATCCCTATAAAGTAGGTCATGGAGGTCATCAACCGCCTAATGGATCTCGATAACGCTCAATTATCTGAGATCTGTCTCACCTCCACCTTCTTCAATTTTGAAGGGTATTTCTTCGAACATACCTATCACGTTACCATGGGCTCACCCTATCCCCGGTCATTGTGAACCTTTTTATGGAAGATTTTGAATCTAGGGCTCTAAGCTCAACCTACCTCCTGCCTAAGCTTTGGAAAAGATATGTGGATGACACTAATGTTAGTTGGTCTCATGGCCGAGAGGAGTTGGATCTCTTCTTCAATTATCTCAAGTCTATCATCAGCCATTAAGTTCACCAAGGAACATGAAGTTGATGGTTGCCTCCCGTTCCTCAATATTCTTATTTCAAATAATAGTGATGCTTCACTCTCCCACCAAGTGTTTCGAAAGAAGACACATACGGAGCAATATCTTCATGCCAATTCCCACCATTTCCCTGCTCAGAAATTGGGTGTTCTCAACACCGTCACTACTCGAGCCCTAAGGATTTTAGATAAAAGGAGATTTGAGAAAGAGAAATCCCATCTCCTTGATGTCTTTGTTGAGAATGGGTATAGTAGATACCTAGGTTAGAAGGCTTTTATTAAAGCTACCAAAAATTCGTTGACTAAGAAAGATCCTAAAGAACATGTCCCTGGGGTCCACCTACCTTTTGTTCAAGGGACCACTGATAAGATAGTGAGACTTCTTAGGAAACATAATGTACCCTCGACCTTTAAACCCCTTAACACCATTCATAGTTCCCTCCGATCAGTAAAGGATCCTATCGACCCCAAGGACATGAAGGGGGCTTATTATTCCTTGCTCCTATGGGACCCCCTATATTGATGAAACTGGGCACTCTATTAATCAGAGGATTAGTGAGCACACAACTGACCTTAAGCATAGGAGAACCAAGTCTTCCGCACTTGTAGAGCATGCAGAGAAAACCAATCATCTTGTTTGTATTGAAGAAGTTAGTGTCATTGCTAGGGTTTCTCAATTCCATCTCCGAAAATTTAGGGAAGCCCTTGAAATTGAAAAAAGGCTGAGCAATCTTAATAGAGAGGACGGCTGGAAGATCTTTAGCTGCTGGGTCCCAGCCCTTGCTTCCTAGTCGTGTTCTTCCATTATACCCCTCTCGTTTTTTATTGCTTGTTTTTAGGTTCCCCTTGTTATCCTTTAACCTTACCTTTTTTATCATAATTCTCCATTCCCCTTTGAGAGTTTGTTTATATATTTTCAAATAGTTTTTTTTTTAATTAATTAATTTATTAAAAAAAAATTTGAAATATAGATTTTCATTATATTAAACTTGAAAATAACAGTTCTAACAATGAGATTTTATCTTTTTTTATTTTATTTTATTTTATTTTTATTTATTTTATTTTTATTTTAGTTTATTTATTTTATTTATTATTTATTTTTAACAAATTAATAAATTGAATAACCATTAAATAAAATGAAATTATAAATTCTTAAATATTTATATTATTATTTAGATATATATATATATATATATATATATTATATATATATATATATATATATATATTTCCTTATGGATTTTTCTTAAACTCTAAAATTAAAAGCAAATTTGAAATGGTTAATTTAATTGAATTTGAATTTAACTTTAACCTATTTTAATTTTTAACTAAGGTGTTCTTATCCTGCTAGCCATTTCCAAGTCAAGAATAACCGTTAGTGGGTTAATGGCTAGTGGGTCAATTTAGCCATTCCTGGTCAAATATAGTTGTTGAAGGTCCTGTTCTAACTATTTAACTTGGAGCCTAATTTTCAACTTGTCCTAACAATGAACCACACTGGTTGGTTTGAAACGCATCGACAAATGTAAGATTATGTGATTTATGCCGAAAAAATTTCTCATAAACTTGATATGGATCACAGAAGCCTCAACTCAACAATAGATCAAAATTAATTTACTAAAACCTAACTGATATTATTAAATTGTACAATTTATTTTAATTTTAATTTCAATGTTAATTTTTTAATAACATTTATAACATTATTTTCAAAATATTTAAATATTTTATTGTAATAGGAAAATTGAAAGACAAAAAAACTTTGACATCATAATTGATTTAATATCATAATATATTGTTTTATTTAGCGACTTTGAAATGTTTCGTAGTTAATGATAAATTCTTCACATTCAAAGGTTTAAGAAAATAAATACATAAATAAATAAATATTAATTATTTACCTATTATTAAAAAATTCAAACAACGTCATGATTATTTAAATTAAATATGAAGTATTCACTTTATCATATCATAAATTACCTTCTTCTAATACCCCACATACCTCCCGAGCGATATTGCCGAAGCATTCAAAATTATTATATCTTCGCAAGCTTTATTCATATAAATATAAATATAAATAGAGAATGCTTTAGATTAGAGAGAATTAGATCCATGCTCCGTATTACATAATCTGTTTCACCTCTACATGTTTTGTTAGATGTAGTTTATGTCTTTAATTTTTAAAGATCTTTAAGATAAAAAGATTCCCTTGCACTTGTTTATATTATTTTAGGAATTACGCTGTTTATGTTTAAATTCTTCTGGAAATGACAATTTTAATTGAATACATTTTTATATTTAAATTATTTATTCTTAATGAGTACTAAGAAGTTTAATCATTAATTTTGTTCCATAATTGAATTGTTAAATACACAGAATCTACATTTCTTCGGATAAATCTAGAATCCATCTCAAAATAAAAATCCGATCCTTCGTGCCATCTTATATATTTCGTAATTTAATAAAGTAGAAATAATGAGGCTGCCTGCACTGGATGATCCGAAAAGCATATGGCGAATAACGAAAAGGTTATCTTTAAAAATCTAGTTCTTTTGAAAAGAGATGGAATCGGTTGCATTTTCTGATATTTCTTTCATGATTACAGAGAATGCCTATCAATGGGATTGTCTTAATATTTTGCTTTCACACTATAATATGAACTAGATGTTCTATACATATCATACTCACCAAAAGCATTTCCAGGATAATAAAGCACTTTTCTTTATCTGTTTTTTTTCTGCGGGTTGGAATAAATCTAATACTACAACACAAAGGGGGTTTTAAGACAATATTTGGGTAAGTTGCCTTAACTTGAGAAAAAAGAAAACTTGTCTATTGTCTTAAATATAAACTTAATACTACAACACAAATGGGGGTTTTAAAACAATATTTGGGTAATTTTTCTTAACTTGAGAAAAAAGAAAACTTGTCTATTGTCTTAAATATTGTCTTTAAACAGGGGTTTCAAATTAAATTGTCTTAAAATATTGTTTCTATAAAAACAATATATAACATAAGAATTTTTGTCTCTCTAGAGACAATTTCGTTTTTCTCTCTCCAAAGACAATTTCATTTTTATCTCTCTAGAGACAATAGTTAGAATTAAAGACATATTGTCTTTAAAAAGACAATGCTTTTGATCTTAACTATTGTCTTTCGAGAGACAATAAAAAATTATATTCAAATATAATACATGATCACTTTTGTTTCTTTAGAGACTATAAAATAATGAATTTAAAAAAATGTCTCACCATTAAAATAAACCAATATTAAAAGTATTTAATTAAAAATAAACTACAATATCATTGATTAATTGATATTAGGACACAGTGGAATCGAACCACCAACTTCCTGCAGGTGCTCTACCATTCAGCTACAACCCTTTAAAGAATTATGTGAGAATTATGGTAGTCCTTGAAATTGCATATACAGGCATTGATTTTAAAACTAGTAGTTGCACCAAGAAGTGCAAAGGAACACTGATAAAAGTTGGAATGTGAAATTGCATATATAGGCATTGATTTTAAAACTAGCAATTGCACCGACAGGTGGAAAGGAATGCTGATAGAAGTGGAAATGTGGAAGCCAACAAACAAGTGAAATATATGGAAAGTGAAATTACATAAAATTCAAGGACATCATATCAATCCATTTTACCCCACCTTGCTTGCCCAATAAAAGTTTGGAGTACCTATTCCAGGATCTTATGGGTTACTTGAAAAGAAAAAAAGAAAAAGACACAAAAGCCACTATGACCTGAAGCTAGAAATTTATCAACCATTGCAATCTTCTTGGAAGGCAGTAGGTCAATATTACTCCAAGATTGAACTTTTATTTTTTTAAAGCTTGGCTATTATCCATCTCCAACAACCAAATGATGAAAAACTACAACTGAAACACTACTTACTAAAGGACCTGCCCAAATAAGAAATAGTCTCCCCAAGATTTATAAGCTTTCATTTATGATTCAGCGAAGTTGGGGAATGATTCAACCAAGTAGGGGATTCAACTTGGTCAAAACGAAACCCTCATTTTTCCTTTCTAACAACTAATCAACGAATTAGTAAAAATTAGTACCTTCCATAAACTGTTGAACCAACGAATGTGTTAAATTTGAGCCATCTACAAAGTGGAAATTTGGGTATATTACAATACATATCCTGAAATTTGATATCATATGGATAAGTTACATAAGGGAAATAATGAAAATATTTTACAAGTGATGTTTTTGACGCTGAATGTCAATTCTCCAACACCTTTATTAGAGGTAATAAAACTTTGATATTTTCTCCAAAGAATATCTAAAATTCAAATACTGAGATGAAGATTGAAAGTTACCTTTAAACTGGCGCTCATCACTCATTCTAGCGACTAAAATGGTCTATATATCAATCCATGTTTTGTACATAGTAAAAGTGGATAGCTTTTAGGAGCTCTTTTTGGTGGACAAATTCTTCAACTAGCCCAGTGATCTTACAAGGGTGTGAAGGGCTTGACCTAACACTCAATCCATTCCCTGCATTCCATCAACATCTAGAACCATTTTGTGATCTTTCTTCAAGAAAGTATCCAATCTTGCAAAATCTAAATACCTTCCTAAGATTGTATCTAGATACAAAAAATCTTGTTGCTCTTTGCTTTTGTGTTTGACAAAGAGAAGCACAGAAACAAAATTTAGAAAAAACTATATTCTGTAATGGTAATTGTGTCCTCCATCTCCAAGTAACAAGATACTACAAATAAAAGAGAATAGTGGGGCATGAAACTAGATCACAATAGTGCTTTCCAACACCAAGGTTGGCACTACCAAGCAAATACATGTTTACATTACCCATGTCTTCTCGAAAAGACTGGTTGGGCTTTGGGGATGCTAATAAAGGTCTCTAACAACATCTCACTAAACAGAATCCAGATGCAACAATCATGCACAAAACAAGTAAAACAAAATAGTTCAGCATGCTCAAACTTATATGTAATACTGGTAGTGAAGCAACATCTCAATTTAAACATATCATCCCATTAACAAGCTCCATTTGATCCCTCCTAAACATATTCTCTAACAGCCATTGTAGATTCACAAAAGAAATGAAGATACCATAAGGGAGAAAATATATTGCTCCCCACCAAATCATTAACACACAAGCTAAAATCAACAATATAATTTTGCATAATTAACTTCTTCTAATCTTATGAAGTGAACACCATTCAATTAAAGATTTTTACCTCGACGCAAAATACATGAACCCACTGGCCATCAATAGTCCTCTTAAAACCACCACTCAAACAACCACATAGAGCACAGTTCATACCAAAACCAGGGATACCACAACTAGCTACATTTGGATGCCTCGTGCCTTGGAGTCGGTATTTCCAGTTTAAAGCTTCACATGGATGACAATACCATCATCCAAAAGAATTCCTTAAAATACCATAGTAATATTGGTGAAATGCTACCTACAATATAATGTTGACATGAAAGTTTTAAGGTACCCACTCTAATCCAATGTAACAATACTACAATAAATAGAGAGATAAAAAAAAGAGAGGAAGGAATAGCTAGATTACCCAGTAGTAATTGTAAACACAAATCACGTTTGATCGAGTAGATTCTGGAAATCTAGAGATATCGCACAAAAAAAATTCTTCTCTTGGTGAGATAGATGACACCTCGTAACAATCAAAATTCCTTTCCAATGGAACTTTTGCAACAAGGGGCCAGAACATTGTCTCTTTAGCCCGCAACATTGTCTGAGAAGAAGAGCTTGGGCATCCAATAATAATGTTCTCTTTATACAATCAGAGAAATATTACAAGTCAACTAAATGTATGAAAAGCAAGCTGAAGAATTACATGCTAAGAAAATTATCTGATAAAAAAGTTGAATAGGGTTAAAACTACCATTCACTGCAATTTAAATAGAAACCTAGAACAAAGACTTTTAAAAAAAATCTCAAACTTAGATGATTCAGGGTTAGGTCAAGAAACGCATCTTATTTAAAGCACTACACGACAAACATTTTGGATGCAATGGAGTCATCAAAAATAGGGTCAATTATTTCTAAACATAGTTATAATTTATGAAACAAACGAACAACATATATTTACTATTTTCCTAGGCACTTATAATTGCATTTTAACAACATACATTTACCATTTCCATAGGCACTTATGTATCCCTGTGGTGTTAATAACTGCCACTGCTCCTACATGACACAATTATTTGATATTGACCACTTCACATTTTAAAACATATGATATTCAATTAAGACATGCCATAATTTTGTCCATGACAAGAATGTCACTTAAAAATGAATAAATAATTTGTAAAATACCTTCCTCAATATCAAACCATATAATCCATTGCCCACTATTCTGTGGCATCAGATTAGTTCTGGGATAGGTATCACTTCAAGTAAACCTCAGCGATCTTAGTTGAAATAGAGAACCAACTACACCGTATAATCTTAACTACAATCAAAGACAAAGTACAAGGTTTAGTCCCTATGTTGGAACTAGCTAGAAAGCAATATGCTTAAAGCCCCTCCCTCTCGAATATTATTATCTACAGATGATACAAAAGAATTTGAGATATTATTGGCCCTCAGATGTGTTTTTAGTTCCTCCTTATTTGCTGCTAATGAACACTAATAGTGGTTTTACCAATTTACACCACATTGTTGTGTGTTTGGTGATGATCTTGTGTTTGTTGTGAAAGGATATATCCTCACCCAAAACAGGGAGAATATGGATGCAAGAAGAATTTGCCAAACAATAAGTATTGTCAATGTCTGGTTCTAGTGACCCATTAATCCCTTGAGGAATGGATAAATATGAACAATCACCCATAGAGAGAAAAACAGTTTTCCAAACAATGGACCCCAAGATTGATAACCACTATTAATAGCTTGGGAAACACATGCTACTACACCAACAAGATTTACCAGAAGAAAAGTAGTTGGAGAGATGAGAAGACCTGTCCACTTAAAAACATAAATCTCAACAAATTCACCATCTCAATCTAAATACTTTTATGTGACAGTAAAGTTTGTGTCAATCCCCGCTAGAACTTTCAGTAACCCTTGAAAGACGACAAACATATGTGCTCATACACCTCGAATAACCCAAAATTTCACATTCCGCCACCATTCATTGATTCCAACTATACTCCAATGTAGCTCTAGAATAACAGTTGTAAAAATGGAAATAAAATATAATATGAAGAACACACTTGCAAAGTTGCTAATATGAAGATCAAATTAAATAGAAAAATCAGGGGAAAATGTGAAGCATTGTATGAGAACAAAAACCAAAAAAAATCTAAAATATAGGTTGCATTAGAGGTGAGTAAAGCTTGACAAGATTAAGGTTAGTAAGGGTTGACAATCTTACCTCAAGAATGATAAACTTCCTTGTAAGAAGACAAACAACTGGCAAGGTACAATATGCAACTAGTGGGAGGGATGTGAGAGGATAAACTATGGTATTGATGTATGTTAGCCTCTACAATTGGTGTAGCCATAACAAATTGGACAATGCCCACTCAGTAAAATTTCAACAAAACCAAGGGCCCATCGGAGCACTTGATTCAAATGATTTGAAATATTGATTGGTACAGATCCCTTGAATGTAGGATGTGCAAGCATGCAGTATATTGAAATCCAGTGTCGAGCATGCATTTTAAACCCAGTCAAAATATCCTCTGTGATAGAACCATAAATCCACCCAATCTACACAAAATATGCGAACCCACTCATATTAGATCTTTGCTTCAAGAACAGTTGCCTGGTGCTTGGTTTCCTAAACAAAATGTTGCCTTATGTTGAAGAAAATTTACGCACATTTAGGAAAAATGTGTATACAACTTCACTATAGAAAAAACTAATTCAATGTACTAAAAAAAATACACAACATCATCAAATAGATGCAGATCCACCTCTACTCATACCTCTTTTCTCCATTCTAACTTTGTCTTCATATCCAGAGTTGATAACATGAATGGCTTCTTTCAATAAAGAAGCAAGATTCGCAGATTGTGGAAGACCACCATTTTCCATGAGGGTAGATTTAATAAACACTAGTGATTGACCAAATATTTTCTATAAGCTCCTTTGGGACATGAGTAATGACTTCTCATCATCAAATTCTGCAATATGTAATTTCATAGAAGGGTGAGGGCGAACAATGTTAGGGTAAATGAGTTGTCAAAAAATACAAATCACTGGTTTGGACATGGACTCACCTTCAACACCCTCTTCTATCTCTTCCAAACTAAAGATGGGTATAGTTGATTCAGTTCGCTTGGTTCTCTTCTTATTGTCATCATACCTTTTGTTTGATTTTTTGTTCTTCTTTCTAGATCCCCAACAACACCTCAAAAAACATGTTGTTTGAAGATCCTTCTCAGTGAGAATAGGATCATAACCATAGAGTGCTTGTTTATTAAAACAACTCCCTGTACCCACATAAACAAGCCCTTGGACACCATCAAAACCTCTCAAGGTGATCTGCAAAGATTTTAGAATTAATATGACAGGCTGAAATTATATGAAAATTTCATAATTGAATATAAGAAAACATTTTTGGTATTGATCAATGCTTACATCAAAGAACATAGTGTTATGATTAGCATATCGAACATGTTGATCTCTAAGAAAACTTTACATAGCAAGTTTTCTTCCTAAGAACTGGATCCATTAGAAAATGTATTGCCTCATGAATAGATTTGTTGTTGTTTATATAATTATCACAATCAAGGTTCAACCCAAAGAGGCCATTTGTGAGGACAGTAGACACTCAGACCTAAGTGGAGCAATGGATAGCAATCATCAACACCAGCATAATAATTAATGAATTTCAATTGAGGAAATCAGTAGAAAAAGAGAGATGTGTACATAGCTAGGAATATACCAAAGCATTCATTGCATCGACTTTCTTGTGGTTTTGGAAACTAGGCATCTTTTCATGAGATACATAAAATAACCATGGAAATTCATTGCCAAAATTGTCAACTCCCCCTGATTCAGTCACTAATGGCGGCTACAGAGAATTTTCAAATGGTGTGCCAGTAACAACCTTATCATTATCTTCTGTAAGCTCATGATTTGCCAATGGAGTACTACATTTTGGACCAAATAATGCGTACAAGAGAGGAGATATGTCATGGCCCTCAGTATGTCGAAGAATCTTTAGTGGTGTGTCCAAGGATTCCATCCTCTGTTCTAGTGCAGGTGATGACAAATTCTATGAAACAAATTGTTTACTTATCTCCTGAAAACAAAAAATGAAAAAATATCATACATATAGTGCACCAACTGTGTACTATGTTCCTTAAGATTAATCTGATAAAGAAGATGGAAAAATATGAAGTTCATACATAATTTAGCTTACCTTTTCAGAAGCCTTTGCTGATGTTTCATTTTCTTTGTGTAGATTCTGTACCTTCCATAAACTAAGTTGTCCCACTAGCTCAACATTACTCTCCTTCAATGAATTGTGCATAGCGTCATCACTTCCTATAGATTGCCTTGGCCTATAAACAAAAACGGTATCTCTAGTTTTCTTTGTGCTTCCATTACGTTTTGAATTCATCGGCCTTTTGGAAGGTGTAGCATGGAATGACTCTGGTATTTGTCCTTGTAAGTCCAATTGCAAATTTTGTAATCTATTGCTCAAAGTTAGTACTTTGTCTACAAGTTTGGTGCTTTTTGAATCCCCTTTACTAGGAACATTCATATCATCCAGAATAGTAGAACCCTCAGCTACTTCTTGAGATTCTATAGGATTTTATTTGAGGAAAATACTTTTAGAATTCTTTGTCCTATTCAAAACCGTAGTATCCTTCTCCATGACAAACACATGGTCTCCAAGTGGGACATGCAGTGACAAATATTCAGTATCTGATGTCACATCATTTTCTATAAGCTCAATATTTTTCACTATGGTATCATATTCTGGTCCCTTGGCATGTTCAAGCCTCTTCAATAGCTTATCCAAGGAAAGTTGTTGATTGCACACATCCTTGTCTTCTAGAAGAGATTCATTCATACTTAAAGAAGGAGATATGTTATATCCCTCCGTAACCTCAGGGATCCTCAACGGAGTATCCAATTGGGAAGGTTCCTGCTTACTCACCACAATCTATATACGTTCTCCAACTTTGAAATTTTGGGTCTCTCCAGCTTCCTGGCCATTGTTTCCCTATATTTGGTAAGGTCAATGTATCACTCATGTTTTTTGTTGTTGTCGATATCAAACAATTGTTCTCTAATTGGACTTGCATCAATTATACCATCAACAATAAAAATGATTTCCTGGCATGCTCCATATTCAACTTCATTCTTTTCCATAGCTATATTATATCCCTTTGTAACCTCAGGGGTCTTCAAAATATTATCAAATTGGTAAAGTTCGTACTTGCATGCAGCTTCGATAACAATCTCTAAGATATTTTCTTAAAGAAAATCAGCTATACCAGAACAAAATAATGCATCATTACTCTCCATAATGTTGGGCTTATATAATGGATCACTAGTGTCCAATCCAAACAAAGAATTCAAGCAAGGAGATATATCAAGGCCTTTTGTAAGCATAGGCATCTTCAATGGAGTATCCATGTTAGAAGGTTACTGGTTGCTGGCCACTGTGTCTACTTTCACAAGTTGTACATTTTGTCCAACTTCGAATTCTTGTGTCACTTCAGCTCTATTCCATATAGATTTTTTTTCCCAGTCATCCCCTTTTCCTTAATTTTTGTCACGGGCAATGAATCCCTCATGTTTTCGATGGTTTTCCATATCAAACAATTTTCCTTTACTTTGACTTGCATCAGTTATACCATCAACAATAATAATGCTTTCCTTATATGCTTCATCTTCAACTTCATTTTTTTCCCTAGCTACATTGTCAGATCCACGTTCCACTTGATCACCATTTGTTAAGGGAATGTGAACATTCTTGGTGATCTACTCAACTACATCTTCCTCCTTTTAAGGAGTTGAGCCATACAACTCATTGAGGTTTTAAAACTCATTTCCATTGTCTAAAAAGTTTCCTCGATGCACTTCATCCTCTGAAGCTTGAATGTTCTCATATGTTACTTGAAGTTCATTGGACATATGTACATGTTCAGGATTTTTAACTTTCATCCAAATTACATCAGGAGAGCCATATTGTTTCTTGTGAAATACGGTTTCTTCGACATCCTGAGTTTCAGCCAATGAAGCAAGTTGATAACACTCCTCTCTCTGATATATAGAGTCATGAAATCCTTCTCTAGTTTTGGGATCACTCAATTTATCTTCTTGAGCTTCACCATTAACCAGTGAGATGTGACTTTTCTGAACATCATTTAGAATGAAAAGCTCTTCTTCACTACATTTCCCGGGCTCTTGACGTTCACTATATGATGCCAGCTATGACAGATTTTCTAGAGACAAAGCCTCTGGCAGGAGTTCAAATTGGTGAGCACCATTCAAATTGTTTGCATCAAATTGAAGCTTATTTTTTAATTTTGGAGTGTTGCCACAATCCATTGGTTCACCTTCATAAGCTTCATTCTCATAAATCTGTTGGTTGTCATCTTCCTCCTTTTGAGGACCATTTAACTCATCAAGTCCAAAACACATTTGTCTTTTTTTTGAAAAAAAAAGACTTTATTTCATGAGCTTCATCCTTCACATCCTCTCAAGCTTCCTCATTTTCGTTCTTAGGAGATACAGTTTCTTGAACATTCATAGTTTCACTCTTGGAAAACTATTCAATTTTCTCTTCGTTTTTAACTACAGAGACCCGATACCCTTCAATGGTTTTTGAATCATTCAATTCATGCTCTAAACATTCATCATTAACAAGTGATTTCAGATTTTCCTGAAGATACTCTTTATTGCATTCTTCATCGGTTTGAGCTTCACTATTTCAATTCTGCTTCACTAGGCCTTCTAGAACTTGATCCTCTACTAACAAATTACCTTATTTTCTTACTTCCAACTGAATCCACAATTTGCTCTTCATCAACAGTTTCTTCAGCAATTTCCAAATCATGTGATTCATCTTCATTATCTATGTCTCTTAGCAGTGGACTATTTTCCAAATCTACATTTGAATTTGGAATCTTCTCCTCCATGTCACAGTGTCCAAGCTCTGGCTTCCTAGATGCAATACTATATTCCAATCCGACCAAAGTGACTAAACAGGGAGATATATTATATCCATCAGTAACTGTAGGGGTCTTCAACAGAGTACTTAACTCGGGCATTTCCTACTTATAGGCCTCTTTTGTAAGACTTTCTACAAGTTTGTCTAGTAAAAAATCATCCATTCCTTAACAAAGAAACATGTCATTAGTTTCCATAGGTTTGGGCTTGTTTAAAAGAGTAGTAGAGTTAGTACATCAGATGGAACAACACATTAGTACTATCATTACTAAGACAATCCATCTTTTATCTAGAACAAAATCATACATACCTTGTTGAGGGAACACATTGTTATAGTCTACAAATCGATTGAAATGTTTTCTTTTGTTTCAAGAATAGAATAAATTATACCTAAACAGGGGAACATATCATTATTATCTGGAATCTTGGCTTATTTAATTTGTTCTATAATTATTGTAGCAGATCATTAGTGGTTGGGTTGTGTTTCATGGAGTAAAAACACTTATAAATGTGGAGAAAACTTACCATCAGGGTGAAGGTCCCAGAGGAAATCTTACCCATTGAACACTGAACCAAAAAGAGGTCAATTAACGAGAGGCATGGTTTTAAACAAAATGTAAAATAAATAAAGACAAAGACTCATTTTGCAACCTGGGGCATAGCCTTTAAATTCAGTGGCGCCATAGTTACTGTGAAGGCATAATAAAATGGTTAATTCAAACCCTTTTATGCAATCTTGTAGTTTGTGTCTCTGTGAGCCTAAACATGGAGAATACCTTGTCTGTTGCAGCCACCATTACTATGCCCAAATGCTAACAAATGAGGAATGGGGAAACTCTGTGAGCAAACACTACTTTCAACCCAAGCAACTGGAAATTAACCTGGAAAATTCCAACTAGAACATATGTAAGGTACTGGGCATAGTAGGAGACTCTACTTGATAAGAGTTTCATCATCTTCTCAGGAACCCTCACGATATTGTCGGTTTCCTTCAACCCTAAACTCATCACGAGAACTCCCATCGGATGTGAATATTGAGGTGAAATTGGTTACCTCAACCATCCCGCTTGAAGCCTTATCATTACTCCTGAAGCCTTACCATTAGATCGTCAATCTATGATCAACCGTCCGACCTGAAGCCTTACCATTACGCCTGAAGCCTTAAAATTAGATCATCAAGCTATGATCAACCATCCCACCTGAAGCCTTACCATTACGCCTGAAACCTTACCATTAGATCATCAAGATATGATCAATCGTCCCGTCTGAAACCTTACCATTATGCTTGAAGCCTTACAATTAGATCATCAAGCTATGATCACACAATGGATATCGATACAGGTGTTTACGGGTTGGAAATATCTAGAGACCATCCTTGGGATTCATAAATAAATCACTAAAGGTTGGTACTGTCAAGATTTATATACATCGAAGTTTTCGATGTTAATTAAACAACAAAGACAACAAGGAATGTGACAATAAACCAACCTCCATAATAACATGGATATGAGTAAATAATTGCAAAGTATTAAGTTAAGAACATGTAAAAGGTTAGGTTAGGATGGTAAATTCTCTCAAAAAATTTATATAACATTAATGTAAATATCCTTAATCCTTACCATAATACTATTTCCAAGTAGTGTATCAAAATTTATAACATTCATATGGTAAGAATATGGTTGTAAGTATATTTTTTTGGTATTCTTATAATTATTACAAGTGGTATGAGAGCCAAGGTTCTGACACCATGGTATCTTTGGAACTAAAGAAGACAACATGTGAATGAAGACAGAGTGAATGAGATACAATAAAGAAAGGGGAAGTATACCACCAAACACACCAGAAGCATCTTTTGTAGGGGCCGATCGTGAAATGTGGATACAATTGAGAGAGGAGTCTCACGAGGGCAATGTATCTATGTCAAAAATAGTCCAAAACTTGCGTGCATAAATAACTAATTTAAGAACTCATAATGAGAGGCTCACACAAGAACACGAGATAATTTGAAGAGTTTGTCCCATATACAGAATCAACAAGGGCCAAACCACAATGCTCGCAATGGAAATAGAACCCCAACCTTTCATCAAAAGGAGGATAATGCAGAATCAACATGAGGATGAGATGAAGATGAAGGATGATTTCTAGGTTTCATCTTGTCATGATTTGTGGCATTATTGGAGTAAGGAAAAGAGTAATACTAAGCACAGGAATAGTGAATTGAGTTTGATTTTTATTGGCTCTTAGCAAAGGATGTGACCTAATTGCTTAATGTTTGGTACTTGGAAATCTCTCACTGATAGACTTTAGTGGGCTTCAAATAGATCTTGAGGTTGGACGATTTACAGTAAAATGTTATAATCAAATCTCACCTATATACTTTAATTAGAAGTTCCATAGTATGTCCCAGTGAACTGATGTGGATGGCTGAATAATAACTATCGGAATACCTTTCGGATGGCTTGGAATCTCTAATACTCAAATCTTGGTTGAAGGAGGTGCAGATAAAAATGATGATTGGTCACTTTTATATAGATATCAGAGCTATTATGGAGGATTACTGCCAATCAACATTCATTCAGTGAACAAACTATGGATGAATTGGTCACCTAGAGGTTGCATCATGCAAAAAAGTAATTGTTCACAAATATCTGAAGCAATGTGTTGGATGCAAAAGTGAGGACAATAGTTTACAGCCCAAGCATACCTTGTAATAAAATTTATGGAAACCTATATGAAAAATTGAAGAGAATCCATTCTGCACTAACTAAATCTATGATCACTGGGTAATGGTATGTTTCCATTAATGCTTATCTGAAAGGTGATTTGGGAAGATAAATTTCGATGGAGAGCTCTAGCATACTAGAACAATGGTGATAAATTTTCATGGTGAATTACAAGTAGTTACGATCACCAAAATAAAAACACCTTATCATTAAGATTATAACCAATTTTGAAAGTTGTTAATTACTACATTTAGGGAGTGACTCAACTACTTAGTTTCAACGTAGTTGAATTTTTTCCCATGTTGTAATCTCCCCAAATCCTTTTTGAGTTAGTCTCTTATCTAGTTATCCTTTTCTAAAACATAGACATTAGGATTTTCTATAATAAGAAACAAAAAAAGGTATGTAACTTATGTATATATATATGGTTGATGTCATACATGTTGTCCTATTTATGATTTTCACTTTGGGGCATGAATCACTCTGCCTATTAATGGTGTTCCCTTTTACCTAACTCCCAATAGAGTCTTTTCCAAATTGAGGTTGTGAAGTACATATCCTACTATTCACATCGGAAATTTGCCATTGGAGTCCAATTTGAAGCAAATAGAGAGAAGAAGTGGTTGATGGAGGGGTTTTATAATTCTTCCCACTCGGTTTTGAATTTGTTACAACTTATTAATTGGATAGAGAAATCAACAGAAATACCAGTGAAGCTTCCTCCCTATCATCAATTTGATGGTGAAACACAAATGTTGCCATGAGGTATTACTAAGCATTTTGCAGGGAAGGGTGTAGAGGTTACCTTGTCAAACATCTACAACCTATGAGGGAGAAGCTGTCTGGAAACCCTACAGGAAACAACGTGAATGAACCTCATCCAACATGGATCGAGCGGGTAGTTAGCATGACCAAGCTCAAGAAAACCTTCACCGTCGGGTGGGAATCAACTTCCTCGACTGTTAATGAGATCCAACTCTCGAGATAAAGACTGGTGTGAGGATTATAAAAGGCCTCGATAAGTTTCCAGTGCATGAATTCGCTGCGGGGTAATGTCTCTAACAATATGATAAAAAATTATTTTACTTCGTTGAATTGAAAACCATCAAGGTAAGTTAACAAGGCATGGTAATAATTTTATGGAAAGATAAATTCTTGTTCATTTTCCTCTTCAAGGGCAACCTGCCAATGAACTAATGCTCAAATATAATCACTATACTTAACAAATCCAATAAGGAGGACTTAAATATTATTCATTTATAAAACCTAAATTTTAACCACTATTGGTGCCTATATTAATGAATAGGCCATATTTCTTTTATCACATGAAAGCTACCTAGTATGAATTATTTCATAATAACTAACATAACAGACTTTGTATATATTACATTAAATGAACACCATATTTATAATATTATTAACCATTATGGACCCCATTACATCACTAGGGGGGATCCCACAATTTCATCCCCTTTGAAACACATTGCTCTCAAATTTTATATCTATGATGTATCTCCATAAGCCAACTTCCTGTGTATGGGTGTTGTCGCCAACCCTAAGAGTGAAGTAGTCCATGAACTGTGTCCATAAAGGGATCATCCATAAACCAAGGTATCATGTACAAGTGCTACGCTCCACACTAAGAATGACGCCATCCAAACAATGCATCCAAAAATCCAATTATCAAGTATAAATGTTTCTTTCAATGTTGACAATGAAGTCATCCAAGAAAGGATTACATAATCTTATATCGTAGGTACAAGTGTCCATGTCAGGTCCCGACTAATCACACATGAAATTGATGAATAGACTTGAGGATTTTGTTAAATATTATCACCATGGTCATATGGATCCAAACATCTTTCCACCAAGATACTATGTCATCCATAACCAAAATATCATCCACATAAATACAAAAGGTTAGTTATCGATATGGAGTTATGTACTCTATGGTATGTACAAGTATTATTACACCAAAATGTCACGACCAATCATCAATGGACTTATTTTACCAAGGTCCCTTAAGGTTGTGGTAAAAACTTAGCGGGAAGAATTAAAGTGCAACTTAAAAGTTTAATTTGTCTTACTGTGACTAGGTTAGGTGTGAATAGGTTAGGTAGGAGGCACCATTAGAGATCCTGACAGAAATATCAACAGATTTTACCAAACAACTCTCTTTCACCAGGTTTGTCGATTAAGGCCCTAAATTTCATCGAGGCCTGCTCACATTGCTTAGAAGAACATAATATGCCATCTTCAAAATCCTCCACCTCCTCAAGTTAAAAAATAATATTATGGGAAGGAAAAATTACTTTGAATCCTAACACACCAATAGGATTTTTGCTACTTGTTTTATCAGGAAATTTAATTTTATTAATTTAACAAGATGACTATGTAATAAAAAATTGTTAATGCTCAAAATAGTTTTGTGAAAAATTTCCATCACCTAAGGAGAACATATAGACAAAGGAGATACTAAGGATGAGGCTCCCATAATAGGTACAACTTAACCTCCACTCATCAATATCCCATTCTAGTAGTTTGAGTTAATTTGATTGTCCCTCGTTAATGCATCCATCACTACAGCACATGAACTCTTGAAGCCTAATATTTTCATATATTGAAAAGGCTTGGTTGATCCAATGCCTCTACTCTAATACTTCTCACAAGGATGCTTTGTCAATATATTGTGTGTAAACATACGATAATTTGTGATCCCATTTTTAGTATCATGAATTAAATATTCCCATCCATTCTCTACTTTATTTTGTATAAACATGAGAAGAAGACATGAAAATTTGACTTACTAGTGACATGACTTCTAAATAATCCACAACATCATAATATGATCCATAGAAACATCACTAAAAGTCAACCCATATTAAATAGTTATCAATTTAATAATTCATTATATAGTTTAATATATGTTATTTTCTAAATAAACCATGCTTGATAATAATTTTGTGAAAAATAACAAAAAATCTTATTTAATAGAATATGTTTGTGTGTTTTTTCATTAGAAAAAACAAATTTGATCATATTTCTATTCGATTTGAAAAAATTACACATAGTAGATACATAGCATTGACAAGGAATTGAAGTCATTATATTCTCCTTACAAATTTCTATCACAATATTTAAAATTCTAGCAAAAAAATTAAGAAGCCCATAACCCTTTATAAAATTGATTCTAAATATCTAGTATTTTAAATATTTATAATTAAATATACCATGATAAAAGTTCAATTACTTCCAATAAGGAAATGATGTACTCTATAGTCACCTAGAATAGAGTGCTCTCACAAAGGTCTATGTATATATGACATTCTATTCACTAAAGATTGATTATTGAAAAAAATATTTGGAGTTATACTTTTCACCTAGCCATAGACCTTATTGCTCTAGATATTTCAAAATCAAGTCACGCATGAGCCATCAATTTATTACTATGTTGTCTCTTCTTAGTCTTGTCCTCAATTAAACAAGCAAAAGTGATGACATCTTCTTCTTCTTCTCCCTCCTTATATAGAATACGTCGATGGTAAGGAACCCAACCCCTATGGTCCACCTATCATTATATAATTTTTCCTTTGTCTTAACATTTTCCATTCACATAAACCTACATTAGATATTATTCTTCTTTTGTCTTCAATTTTCTAATAATCAATATAGTAATTATTTAGTAAAATTTATACTTGTTACAAATTTAAAATTTATGAATGGAATGTCAAGAGAAGGTATCATGTAGATATTGAACATTACATGTCTTAAATCAATATAGAATTTGCATATCTCTAAAAATTGCACCTATAAAAGCTACACCAATGCTCGTTTTGCACATACCAAACAAGATTTTGGAAGGACACCAAAAAGCGACATGAACACCACCAATGTAGAACTTTAATTCGAAAATCCCAAAAACCCAACTTTCCCACTCTAAGAAAAAAATAGATAGGAAATGTAGGTGAAAATATTGAAAAGCATAGCCACTTGGTTCTTTCTCATATAACTTTTCTTGATGAATGAAAATAGTGTATTCCTTCGTAGAAAGTTATGAGCTCTGAAATATTCCATTATAATGGCATATTCATGGGGCTTGGCTTTCAAGGGAAATTCCAATGATCACTCTAAACTAACTATGATCATTAATAACCACTTCATGAATGCTAGTAGTCAACCAGTAAACCAACCACACTAGAATTTGAAACCGAATAGGCCGAAATGGAAATTAAGTATGTTAACACAAGATTTCAATAAGAACTTGAATTTGGTTACTCGTGCCTACTAGGGAGATATTTCCATTAATGGAAATCATAACACAACCAACAATACAACAAAGTATAAGTGATCTGAATGACAACATTACCAAAGATGTAAGTGAAGGACTAGGAAATATATGGTGATCATGGGAATGATAGATATTGAACACAACATGATGATGTTGTTTGGAGAGGGACATATAATTATGGAGGGATGGATTTAGTTTCTAAAAGTGTCTTAAATCAGCCTACCCAGTTGGATGGGTTGTTTATCTGAAATACAATAAGATTGGTTAAATTCAACTTGTCAGGTTCATAAGGGTAGGAGAGGGAGGCAAAATAGAGATGGGAAGCTTAACAGTCCTCCACAAGGAAAATATATTATTGCATGTAAAGGTAAAGGGAATGCTACGAGGTAATCTGATGTAAAGCAAGGGTGAATTATGCCTCCTTGAATGCACATCATGAGACTGTGTTTAAGATTCATCATTTTGAAATTGTGAGAAGACTAGAGTGTAAGCACAAGAGATAAGCTAAACATATTGTGGGTTGAGAAGAGGGCCAAGAAGGCCCTTTCTGATTCTTCCTCTTTTTTATTAGAGACACAATATTTAAGAGTGTTTACAAGGTAGCAGTAAAGATGAGATGGATTGTCAAGCATATGCTGGCAGGGATGTTTTTGGACTATCACAGTGGAAAAAATGATCTAATGGATAAAATGAATGCCTACTTCCAAATAAAATTTCAATTTCACGGAACAACTAGGGAGGGGTAGATGATGGTTCCCTAAGCTAGGTCAAGTTCTTGCAATGGATTAAAGATCAAGTTATGCTGGAAAGTCTCATGGGGAATATGATTATGCAATAAATGCACATGAAAAATTGGAATTTAAAGTCTAGGACTCATTACAAAGAAGCGGTTCAAACAGTCACTGCTATGTTTTGAATGGGATCTAAAATTTGACTTTCTCAAAATTGCATGAAGTTGGAACCACTCTGAAACAACCCGAAACAATTAATGTTAATATTAAATATTTAAGTAAAAAATGACATTATCCTTTTCTTTCCTTTTCAAAGAAGAAAGGTAAGGAGAATGTCAAACTTTTACTTTCACTTTAAAAATTAAATATTACCATTAATTACTAGAGTTAGGTTTTCTAGGGCCCTAGGGTTAAGATATTTTTTTCATTTAAAGTATTTTTTATTAAAAAAATATTGGTTGGTGGCCATTAGCTATGTTAAACTACATTCTTTGGAATTGGTCATTTTAGTACAAAACTAGTCACTTTGGTGTTTTAAGGTGAGTTCAACACAAGACCAACCTTAGCTAATATGAACCACCAAACTAGACTAGTACAACTCTAAAAAACCATTGTGACCAGCCAATTCCACTAGTTCTAGGCTATTTCCAATAAGAGTGTGTTATTCTCATCCTCCTCTCAAATCGTTTTGTTGAATCTTTTCAGGAATGGTGATTTGGAGAGTGTCATAAATTGTCAGACTCTTGTGAGTACCTAAGATCATAAGTAGTTAAGCCTTGAAAAACATAAATTTGCAAGGAACTACTACAAACATGCCAAAACATATTTAGTGAGGAAGTGCATGCAAGGAACTATTATAGACCTCCCAAGATACTTAGTGAGGATGTACATGACCAAAAAGCATCAGAAAAAATTATACACCCTCAAAATCCCTGCCCAAAACATTGAAGTGTGGTGCAAAACAAATTGTTAGTAGGCTACTAAAGATACCAACAATCATTCCCTCTCCAATTTCATAGTAAGCTCCTACTGAAGCTACCTCCTCCACTATGGTTATAGTAAGTTCTTGTAACTGTGTGAGCTAAAAGAATTAAAACTGCATTGGAATCTCCACCAATCTTAGGGAATTTGACTTCTCTGCATGCCCCAACCATTTTGGTTGATTGATTAGGTAACTGGATGATCATTGAGTTTGACAAAAGTCCCACTGCTTAAACGACCTTCCACTAGTTCCTCCGAAAATTAGAACTAGTTTAACAGACAACAACCTGAGATAATTGACCTTTATTGCTACAAATTAGCAATCACATATGCAGAACTAAACTCTAACTCCTCCAACTTGAATTTGTTGAGTAAACTAGGTGACACAAGCCATGTAACACAGGTTAATATCATCTAGTTGTCTGTTGATGTGGAAATTCAATTTTTTTCAATTTAATCAAGGAAAAATCAAATTGAGAATTTTTTGCTGCATTTTTCAACACATAGTTCATTGAAATGTATTACTTCCACTATGAACTTGGCATAGTTCACATGTTAAGTTCATAAGATTTTGGACTGATGTGGTTCTATGTGTTGTGTATATAAATAATATGTGTCCGTCTCTTGCTACTAGAAACAAGACTCCCTATGAAATGTGGTATGGCCACATTCCTTTGTTGAGGCATCTCAGGGTTTTTGGTTCCTCCTGTTATGCCTTCATATCTAAGGAACAAATTAAAAAAACTCAATGCAAGGAGTCAAAAATGTATCTTCATTGGGTAGTCATACCTCCAAGCCATACCATCTCTATGATGAAGTGAATAAGAATTTTATAATATCTAGAGATGTGATCTTTCTTAAGTCTTCCAAGATTGACAATGTTGTTGAGTGGTAGTTTAATCATTTGGATAGATTCGAACATGCAAAGTATTTTCTAGAGTTCGATAGTGAGATTCCACATCTCCTTCTCTTACCTCTATACTTTCTATGAAGAGCCTTGAAGAAATCAGGTTGAAGGAAATTCCTTCCTTTGCTTTGTCGGGAAAGAGGTAAGAGACTACCAGTAGCAGGTAGCCAAATTTGACAAGAAGTGAGGGTACATGTAAGATACAAAGCAAGGATTAATGCAAAGGAGTAATGGAAAGGAATTTATTGACTATATACATATCATCAAAAAACTTTCATCCCAATTAGGATGCCTTGCATTGTGCCTGGTTAGTCATAAGATCATATTGGTCACAACCTCTGTACCTTAAATAAACAAGTGGTAATAGTATTCATCTTCTAAGCTATGTAATAAAAAAGTGAAAGGGAACAAGACACGTAGAGGAAACACATGGAATGACTTTCATTTCTTGCAACCATGCATGTCATTGAAGACAGAATAATACGACAATGATAAGAAAAATTTTAAGCTACAGTAAGAGGTGTATTTCAAAAGCTATGCTTTGTTTTCCATACCTAGCCTCCAAAGGGTTATGCATTAGATGGAGTCTTCAGGCAGTACCGATATTCTATCATACCTTGGGTTCCTTGGTCTACTTATTTTCCTCCTAAGCTCCTTGAGAGTCATCTATTATGTCATCTTTCTCCGTGGCCCCTAAGAGACATAATTGTGTAGTTTTAGCAGGTAGTGACTTTTGCGGGATGAGGACCTAGGAGGACACATTTACACAGTTTTAGGATGTAAGGCACTACTATGGGATGAGGCCCTGGGAGAACCCATCTATGCAATTTTAGGATGCAAGGCAGATTAGGTAGTTAACGGACAAAACTGCATAGTTTTTGGAGACAGTGGGTTCCACCTGAGGGAAGGACATTGGAGGAAACCACTGCACAATTTGGAATGCTAAGGGAGGTTGGTATTTCTACGCATTGCATAGTTCCAATAGGTAAGGGAAAATATTGAGGGTTACATACGTGAATGGCGTAGTTGAGGAATGTTGGATGAGGCTAGGTTGCTAAGGAAACTCCAAAATTTAGTTAAGTGTGGGATCAGTGGAAATGATGTGAAAAACGATAAAACTTGACTACAACCACACACTTGAAAACTTAGCAATACAACATAGACCATGCAGAACACATAACACATACTTTTGTTAATGAAACAACCTTTGCGGCAGCTTACAACAAGTGTGGCTCAGATGATAGACATTGGCAGGATAAAGGCGACACTTATGTAAGAGTGTGTGAAATGAGTCTGAAACATGACTATGTGGTGATGACAACCCATTGTCATAAATATTTCCTCTTGAAGCAAAACAAACTGCCCTTTGCATGACAAGCGATAACCCCCATGCCCAAAGATGACACATTCTATGTAAAGATAAAAGCATGGAAGACTTTTAAGATCGAAAAGGGGAGCTTGAGATTTTAAACTTACCAATAATTGACTAGGGAATGATCAATCACAATATCCATAGTTGGTTCTGAAATTTAAGTGCAAGCCAAAATTTTGGAGGGTGTTGCAGCCACTACAACAGAGCCTTCACCTTCTTGCTAGCTTATTTTTCAACCAGTGTCTTGAATTCTATGAACTTGGAGAATGATTAATATTTATTCCACATGAAGAAGATCCAACACTTTTGTGAGAAGTCATCAATAAAAATGACAAGATATTTGTGTTCCATAGTGTAGGTTATTGAGAAAGGTCCATAAACATCATAGTGGATCCTTTCTAGGACTGCATGTGCTTTGTTGTCTCGCTCATGGAATGTGGATTTTATGTACTTTTGCAACGTACATCCTTTGCATATGTCCTACTGCTTAAGTGCTCCTCTAGGGAGGCCAATGGTTATTTGTTGTATAAAATTTGAGGTACCATGATGCAAATGACCAAGTATTTTGTGCCAAATTTCATGGACATCACGACTTGCACTTTCTCTGCCTTAGTGCTTAATGCAGCATAATCTTCCACATATAGCCTATTCAGGTTCTTCACATGATGAGCCCCAATATTCATCACTTGCCCCATGGCTATGTGTCTCAGGATCACTTTTCCTTTGTTGAATATCACTTCACAACCATGGTAAACCAACCACATGGTGAATGCTAGTTGATAGATCCCTAATCCTTTACCTTTACCTTTTTTACTAGCGCCTCATATTAAAAATTTAAAGAAAAAATATTTTTTTTCTCTTAAAAATTTGTCTTAAAATCTTCCTCCATGTAGCACTGTCAAATGAAACAATAGAAAATTTATCTTTAATCGTATCAACATATATGAAAGGGACAAAAGAGGAATTGATGTCTGAGAAATATTGTCAATAAAAGTTGTCGCGTTCTTCTTATTCGACTACCTCCACAAAAGAAAGAGCCCAACAATTCATTGTCTTTATATAAGATAGCGTGAATGGTAAGTAAAATAACAACCTCTTTATAGGTGCAAGGCAGTGGTTGCCTGCAAGTTGGCCGACTTAGGGCGCACTGTCAGAGTCAATTTTACAGTTTTTAGATAATATTGTCTGAAATTGATATGTTTGTCTCTTCATTGTTAATTGTATTAAATAGGTTTCATCTAAAGTGGCCATTGTCTTAAATATAAAGTTTTGTCCTAAATTATTTTTGTCTCAAACTGTTTTTGCCTTAAATATAAAGTTTTGTCTTAAATTATTTTTGTCTCAAACTATTTTTGTCTTAAAATAATTTGGTCTTAAACTGTTTTTGTCTTAAAATAATTTTGTCTTAAATATAAAGTTTTGTCTTTAAATTTTTGCCTAAAACTACTTTTGTCTTAAAATAATTTTGTCTTAAATATAAACTTTTGTCTTAAAATATTTTTGTGTGACACTGTTTTTGTCTTAAAGTTTATATTTAAGACAATTCAATTAATTAAATTTTAATGTAAAATAACTAAAATAAAAAGTGATTTTTTAAGACAAAATATTTCTTTTGTGTTAAAATAATGTCTTAAAAGTGCCCTTGGTGTAGTAGTGTAACAATCAATCCGTGAAAACCTAAACCACGCACACATTATTTTTATTCGTTTCTTTTGTAGGTGGGTTAAGTGCACTCCAAGTAGCCCAACCATGAACTGAAACCCATTAATTAGGGACGTGGGAATTGGAAGACTATGAAATAGCTGACGAAAGAACCAATGAATATGTTCTTAAAGTTTTATAAAAATAAAGGGAATGTCATTTGAGTGTAATTTTTCAGTAGATATTAAAATGTTTTAAAAATTTAATGAAAATGTATAAACTTGATATAACTCAGACTTCCTAAATATTCCATTTCTAGAATTTCAAGATGACAAGAAAATTTTGGTTTCTTTCCACCAACACATTAGTCGTGTTGATTAATGATACCATCCATGCAATTCCTTAGTTGCAAATATAAAAAACTGTGATTTAATTGAAAATCGTGTTCACATGGAATAGTTTCTGGATTATATAAAAAAATGTGATTTAATTAAAAAATTTGGTGGGATGGAATAGTTTCCAGATTATAGGCTCATGTATAATCTATGGTTAATTGTTGTAAACATCTAACACATTTATAGAACAACTAAAATAGAAACCAGTAATTTTTTTCATTTCCCTTATGTTTCAGCAGAAAAAGACTTGTTTATAATAATTGTCTATAGGTGTATTGTATTTCACTTAAACAACCAACTCATAGGCTAGGAAAGAATATAAAGATCAAAATCATTGTGTTTCAAAATTAATCTTTATGTAACCTTCATTACATCACTCCTTTCGATCATTCCAGGAGTGGAATGATATTTCTGGCCAAATTTATAAAACTTCAACTCTTTTACAAAAGTTGTAAGACAAAAGAGTTTAACAATTTCCTTTTTCCTCGAATAAGAGTGACTATCATATTGGGTTCAAGCATGTTGGGTTTTGTTATATTCTTTTTATGACTAGCCCATGTAATTGACCGAGGGTTAGAAGGGGTTGAAGACCCCCTTCGTTGCGTCGATTGCATAGTGGGGGGTCAAAGGGGTGACGATAGCACCCCCTATTTGGGGGGTTTGAGGGGTGCGGGTAGCCTAATGGCGAGGGTGCAGACGTTAGGGATAATCTCCCCAATTTGGCAGCAATATCCTGAACACCAGCCTCAATTTCCCTTCCAACGTCTTCAGGCGTATCAGTCATTAAACTGATAGCTTCATTTTACGATTTGCACAAACTTTGATCACACATTTTCCATCCATACTGGGAATTTTAAAGACCAAACTCCACTTTACTGCATCGATTTAATTTTCTTTTGGGTAGGAAATTACAATGGAATGTTTGGTGTACAAGTATTCGTTTGAAATGGTTTCACACAAGCCACCAGTGAAAGAATTTTGAGTGACCACTGCTAACAGCGACAGGTGTGATGTAAAGCACATTAGTTCCCAAGAATTTCTGAATGAATGAGCATGAAAGGAATATATATGCGTTCATAGTTATATCATATAAAGGCATTTGTAAATATATGACACAGGAAGTTTTGCGTCATTCTAGGCATCCTTCTATGCACTTCCTCGTAGCATAAAGTTTATGCAAAGCTCATCCATTTTATAAGCAATGGATTTCCCTTAGTAGCGAGAGAGCCTTCTGCAACAACGGCGCACCATCTCCTCTCCTCGCGAGAAATGGAAGTCGCATAAAAAATGTGTTTACCAATTCAGGAAATGCGTTTCAAGATCGTTGCTTCTGGTACAGTGAACGTGGCCGAAGAAGGGATAGGCAGAAATGGAATTCATTACTAGTGTCAGACTGAGGCTTATGTGGATAGAAATAGTATCGTGAGACAGCACCGAGCGTTCAGTGACAAGTTCTAATAATGCAATTCGAATCTTTCAATACACAGTACAATAAACTATTGAATACATGCATCCATACTAATAGAAAATCATTGATTTTTTAAGAACGCTGAGAGAAAAGTTTCAATAATAATGCTTTTGGCACCGCTCCTCTCTAATGTGATCTTTGTTGCCACTTTATTTTTATAATCATAATGGATAGGTCTTCTCAGACCTTATCTATTACAAAAGCAGGCTTTTACATAATGATTTAAGGCGTAAAAGCTTTATTACAGCTTATCTATCTGTGATATGGATAGCATGTTTTATTCTCTACTCTTATCCTATTTTTTAACTGAAAAAACATAGAAATTGCAGGCTAAAGGACCCCACTCCTTTCCCTGTAGATTTTTTATTTATTTTTGGAATAAGTTGGAAGACTTTTTCCCTCTGAGTCACATGCTCCTACATCATAGCCTCTCTCTACCGGGTCCAATGCAGCGCCCAGGAGAAAATTCTTTTTGGGCACTATATTAGATTGGGTGGACCTCCTTACGGTTTTGTGCATGGTTTTCACACATGGATTTGGAGGCCATGGTTTACGGTCCATGGTATTAGATGCTTCGGCATGTATAAATATGTATTGTAACATTGAAAGGAACATAATGAAAAATCAAGCTAGTAGTCCCGATTTTGGGATCCAGGGGAAAATCTCTGTGTATATGTGTGTTATATGTTATGCTCTTGAATTTTTTATTTTCTGTTCTTTGAATTCGTATGCAGGTAATTTTTATATGAGGCTAAAAACTACATTTGGTATCAGAGCTTTTCTTGGCTTCAAGGGAATGCCTTTCTTGCTGAGGGGTTTCGCTCAGGCCTATGGCAGACCCTGTTCAGTGCGACATTTGCGAGATCAATTCTGGTGGTGAAAGAATATAGCGAGCAGTGGAAGGATAGAGATCAAGAAATTTAATGGTCAGAGTTTTAAATTGTGGAAACTAAAGATGGAGGATCTGTTGGTGGATAAAGATCAATGGATCACGGTAGATGTGGGTACTAAACCAACGGGAGTGTCCAATAAAGAATGAAATAAGTTGGATTGGAAGGTAAAGAGCACAATATGATTGTGTGTCTCAGATTCAGTATTGTTGAATGTATCAGGGGAAGCTACGATGAAGACTTTGTGGGACAAGTTAGGGACTTTGTACCAATGTAAGTCTCTGGTGAATAAACTGTTCATGTGGAAAAATTTGTATAACCTGAGGATGAAAGATGGAGACTCAATGACAGAGCATATGAATGCATTTAACACTGTGGTAAATCAGTTATTATCTGTTGATATTAAAATTTCAGATGAAGATAAGTGCATCAGTTTGTTGTGTTCTCTACCATATTTGTTAGATAGTTTGGTTTTATTGTAATAGGTAGCAATGCAACTGCCTTGTAGTTTGATCAAATAGTCTCATCCTTGCTGACGAAGGAGATGAGACGGAAAAATACAGAGAGCGAGAATGGTCATGGCTTGTTTATATGAGGATGGTCCCTGAACAGAAACAAAAATATGTCATCGAATGGGAGATCTAAATCTCCAAGAAAACTTGTAAAGGTGGTGTGCTAGAAATGCAGAAAGGAAGGGCACTACAAAAGGGACTGTAAATATAAAGCTCCTCACAAAGAAAAGGAATCTAATGATGCTCCTTCCGCAGAGGTGAAAACCACCTTAGATGAAAGTGGGGATGTGTACTTGGCTTCTTCAAGTACACATGTAGATCATGAGGTATGGTTGATTGACTCGGGTGTACATCATTTCAGTTCACTGCCCATAGAGAGTGGTTCTGCGAGTATGTGAAATACGATGGTAGTAATGTCTTCTTGGGGGATGACAGGAAGGCTACAATCATTGGTCGCAGAAAAGTAAAGTTTAAGTTGTAAGGTGGAAGGGTTACAACACTTTCGGGTGTTCTGCATATTCCTACATTGTCCAAAAATCTAATTTTTGTTAGCAAGTTGGACGATGCAGGTGCAAAAATAGTGTTCGAGAAGGATACCTACAAGATGGTTCAGGGAGCACTAGTATTGATGTAGGGAGTTCAGATTGGAACTCTGTACATGCTGCAAGGTAGCACTGTCGTTGATGGGTGCAACAGTTTTGTGGTTCCTAAAAGTGGAGTAGAAATTCTAGTGGTCTCTGGAGAGAAGACCATGTTGTGGCATCAAAGGCTTGGACATATTAAGGAGAAGGGAATTTGAATACTTTATGGTAAAGGTATTGTATAAGGTATGAGTAATAGCTCTTTGGATTTTTATTTCTGTGAAAATTGTGTATATGTGAAGTAGAATCGGGTGAGTTTCCCCTCCGGTGATAAGAGGGCGAAACAGATATTCGAACTTGTGCATAATGATGTGTTTGGACCTATGAAGGTTCCATCACTGGGTAATTCTATGTACTATGTGTCATTTATATATGACTTCTCAAGGAATACATGGATATATTTCCTTAAGAAGAAATCTGAAGTCTTTGACAGGTTTAAAGAATTTAAGGCTTTGGTGGAAAACTAGACAGAGAAGAAGATAAAGGTGTTGAGAACAGATAATGGTGGAGCGTTTTACAACAAGGAATTTGAAGAATTCTGTAAGAAGTGTGGTATAGCACGGCAAAAGACTACTCCATACACACCTAAGAAAAATGGAGTTGGAGAAAAACTGAACAAGACGTTGATGGAAAGGGAAAGAAGCATGCTTAGTGGTGCTAGGTTAGGACAGGAATTTTGGGTAGAGGCGATGGAGACAGCATGTTACCTGGTCAACAAATCACCTTCATCAGCGTTGGAGGATAAGACTCCACAAGAGGTATGGACTAGTAAGAAACCCACTCTTTCACATCTAAAGGTATTTGGATATGATGCATATGTACATGTTCCAAACGAGAAAAGAACCAAGTTGGATAGTAAATCTAAAAAGTGCATCTTTATTGGGTATAAAGATCGTTTAAAGGGTTATAAGATTTGGAACCTAGTAACAAGGAAGAATGTGTACAGACGAGATGTGGTGTTCAGAGAGGTTAAAGATGTTATTAAACATGAAATCCAACCAAAGGAACTTGACAAGATAGAGTTTGAGATAAAAAAGGAAGAATTAGACTCTACAACAGAAGAGGAATCAGAAGATGAAGAGCCACAAACTCCATGTGTGAGAAGATCAGTTCGAAAAAGAAGAAAACAAGAAAGGTATAGTCTATCTGCTTTCTATTCAAATTTTTCTTTATCTATTATTGATGATGATCCCAAAACTGTGAAGGAAGCAATAGATTCAGATGATGGAAAACTCTAGAAAGAGGCCATAGTTGATGATATGGCATCTTTGCACAAAAATGAGGCATGGGATCTGGTGGAGTTACCGGCTGGAAGGAAACCTATTGGTACCAAACAGGTGTTCAAGAAGAAGATAAATGCAAAAGGAAAGGTGGAGAAATACAAATATTGGTTGGTAGCAAGAGGTTATTCCCAGGTGTCAGGAACTGATTTTGGTGATATTGTTTCTCCTATTTCCATGGTAGCTTCTATTAGATTACTTTTATTTGTTGTTGTTGCGTTTGATTTTGAGGTAGAACAGATGGATGTGAAAACAACATTTCTTCACAGGGATATGGAAGAGGAGATCTACATGAAGTAACTTGAAGGGTTTGCCATGAAGGGTAAGAAATAAATGGTATGCATGTTAAGAATGTATTTGTATGGGTAACTCTACGTACTGTGTGTCATTTATATATGACTTCTCAAGGAATATATGGATATATTTCCTTAAGGAGAAATCTGAAGTCTTTGACAGGTTTAAAGAATTTAAGGCTTTGGTGGAAAACCAGACAGAGAAGAAGATAAAGGTGTTGAGAACAGATAATGGTGGAGCGTTTTACAACAAGGAATTTGAAGAATTCTGTAAGAAGTATGGTATAGCACGACAAAAAACTGCTCCGTACACACCTGAGAAAAATGGAGTTGTAGAAAGAATGAACAAGACGTTGATGGAAAGGGCAAGAAGCATGCTCA